>CM045448.1:31228348-31238554 GCA_024666655.1 Dascyllus trimaculatus
TGATTAAAACTTCAATTTAAGTTGCAGTAATTCAATTAAATCAGCTTGAAAACTAACTAATCTTTTAAATTTGCCACTTTAAAAACTTATAATAATGGTAAATAAAGACAGAACACTGTTAATTTCCTTTTAGACAACACAGAAATACTTTTTTTTTTTTATTTTTATGAGTTAACTTAAAAACAACTTAAAAACCTGCGTTTAAGCTTTCAAACATTAACTAAGTAGGAAATACCTTTAATAGTAGAGTAAATCTAATTCCTTTAACTCAATATCATTTTTTATTGAACATAATTTCCTTAGAAGTCGTCTAAACTCAAAAAGATCGACATAAACTTGAGCCTAAACATACATTTTTAGAGTGTACCGCTTCGGTAAAGGCATGGCTGCAAGATAAATATTCAAATTTACTGATTTAGTTGAACTCTTTAAGTTGCAAACATCATTTTTTAATCTGTTGACGTAATAAAGTTGCATCAGTTTAATATTTTGTGTAACTGGTACCAGATTTTAATGGGACATATAACTGGGTGTCATCTGCATAGAGACGAATAAAACCAATGCTACTTCTACCTATGATGTTGTAGCAACTATTATTTTGATGACTGACGTAAAAATATTGCATCAACTTGATATTTTGCGTCATTTAAAGTCAAATTTCTGTGTTAAACTTACATTTAAGTTGAGGTAATTACATCTTTCTCCACCTTCAGTTCAGAATTTCCAGCCTTCAAACTTATAATTAAGGTCGTAACGTTAAACACGCCTTTTAAATAATGTGGAAATACTGGTCGAAGCGACGTAGTTTGACGAATAACCAACTTTAAAACATGTGTTTATGCTGCCAAACATTAAATAATTAGAAATACATTTGCTTGTAGAGGAAAAGATGATTCCTCTAACTTTAATAGTAGTTTGCTGGTTGATTCTAGTTTCATTAGAAGTCGTCTGAACTTGAAAAGATTGATGCAAACTGTTGTGTTAATTCATTTTTTAGAGTGCATGACTTAATTAAACGCTGCAGTTTAAAGAGATGTAAGATTCAGATAAACATTTTAAACAGCAAACATTATTTTTGATTGTTTATATTGACTGATTATAACAAGGACATAATAATAAGAGACATGGGTGGTACCAGACTTTAATGGGACATAACTGGGTGTCGTCTGCATAGAGACGAATAAAACCAATGCAAATTCTATGTATGATGTTGTCGCAACTATTATTTTGACGGCGGACATAATAAAGTTGCATCAACTTGATATTTTGTGTAATTTAAACTCAAATTTCTGCGTTGGTTGATTTAAAATTTCTATTTAGGTTGAGCTAAATAATCTTTACTTCAGTTTTCCAACGTTTTATTTTATTTTTTATTTCAGTAAGATGAAGACTGTTCTTTAAACTTGTCTGCACTGTTTTTTTTTTATTATTTTAATTATTTATTATTATTTTATTGTGCATTTTATCTCCTACAAGTAGCTGCTTTAATCAATTTTAATGATTCAGTCAATATTTATGCACTTTATCCCACTTCTCTTTACTGTTTTTGATTAATTTATGTCTTAAATTTTGATTAAATGCTTAATTTCATTTAATTTCCTTTAAAAATCTGCCTGTATGTAATGCAGCTTGTTGGTTGAACATTATATTATTTTTATTTTATTTTAGTCAGATGAAGGCTGTTCTTTTCCCACTGTTTTTGGTAGAATTTTTATTATTTTATTTATTTTAATTAATTGATTTTCGATTTTATTGTGCATTTTGTCTCCTGCATGTGCATTTTTAAGCTGTTTTAATCAGTTTTAATGATTCAGTCAATATTTATGCACTTTATCCCTCTTCTCTTTGCTGTTTTTGATTAATTTGTTTCTTAAATTTTGATTAAACGTTTAATTTCATTAAATTTTCTTTAAAAATCTGCCTGTATAGCGCTTTAATTAAACTCTGTGCTCGTTGGAAATCCTACTTTTTCTGAGAAATAAACCTGAAAACTTGCTTTTATTTTAAAAATACCTTGGATTGTGGAGGAAAAGCGAGTTATTCCACCTCAATGACCTTAAAAAGATTCATGCAAACTGTTATTTTTTGCTGCTGTTGAGCCCAAACATCAGTTTTTAGAGTGCAGATTGAGCTTTTTGGACATTTTAAATCTTAATAGACACAAATTCTTCATTATGTGCAGCTAATATTGACATTAGATGGTCTGTAGAAGCTCAACAAACCTCAGATGTAAGATAATATCATGTATAAATGTGGAGGTCAGAGGTGTTTAGAGGTTTACTTACATGAGAGGTGAAGTATTCTGGGTCCATGGTTCGGTTTTACCTGAACACGTGAACAAACACAGATAAAAACATGAAACTGAAAATGATTTTAACACAATAGACAGCAATAAAAACACAGATTTCATCCCCAGAGACAGAAAAGGCACCAAAGATAAGCAGAAACCTGAGCTTAACTTTAAATCTGAGCCCACTGAGACGCTGAAAACACCCACAGCTGATGTGTTTCTGAAGGAATGCTCGTCTCCTCACCTGTAACAGACTCGGAGGCAGCTGGAGGAAGGTGTGGAGCTTCTTTTACAGCCCCCTGTAATCTGCCTGCACTTCAGTCCAGCCACACCTGCCGCCCACCTGACCGCCGGCCCCGACCAATCAGGGCTCGGGATGCTCCCGGCTTTGAAGACGCCGACGTTCCCCGGGAAGCAGGAATCCGGGCGGTCCGGTTTGTCTGCAGGCGACGCTTCCTGGAGATGCCCTCCTGGATGAACGTGAGGATTGAAGGCTTCACTGAGGAACGTGTCCAGTCAGAGAGAAACCTGATGAATGAACCCACCGGGCCACATGCCGGGAAACGAAGCCCAAACTCTGGTTTCTGGGAGGGTTTCTGCAGAACCGGGACGTCTCCTGGCCCCGAAACCAGGAAAACCGAATAAAAAACCTGAAATTCCAGCTTCTGTTGATCATAATCAGACACTAAAAGCTCTTATCTGACCTCAACCAGGTGAGAAAAACACCGAGACGCTACAAAAAGCCCAGATCTGCTCTGGTTCATTAAACAACTCCAACAGTAGAAGCTCTGATCCGTCCTTTAGATGTGTTTCTCTGTCAGTTTTAATCCAGTTTCTACCTGCAGAGCTCAAAGAAACCTGAGACCTGTGTGATTACAACAAACAGGATCTGAACTCTACACTGTAAAACATCATTCAGGGAACATTTTCCACTATTTAAATTAAAACAAAGCTGCAGGATAAAGATAAACTTCACACATAAAGTTGCATCAGCTTCATATTTTGTGTCATTTAAACTCAAATTTCCACTTTAATTGGATTAAAACTAACTTTAAGTTGAAGTAACTTCATGAAATTGGTTTAACAACTTCTTTTTTCTTCACTTTAGCTTCAAAATTCAAGCTGAACTTCATTTTTTTTCTTAAATTTACCTCCTGATGGTTCAAACTGACTGTAAATTAGAACCAAATACTAAAAACTTTACTTTAAATTACGTGGAAATACCAGTAGAGTGGACTAGTGCAGATCAATTACTATTCATTAGCATTGTTTTCAGTTTTTGCTGTAATTTCATGGAATAATTTGCATTTATTTTTACAGTTTTCCCCCGTTTTGTTAAATTACATATAAAAGCTGCTAAAATCTTACATAAAAACCTGTAAACAACGTCCACATCCCAAATCTGCATCTTTATAAACGGTAATTTGCTCTTTTACAACTTTTATTTTGTATTTAAATCTGCAGAGATCTAATTATTTTGCAGATATCTGCCATTGTTTGAAAGAAAACTTAAAAATATTACAGATTAAAAAGTGGTTAATCATTTTTAAAGAGTTACGTTACAGATTTTTTCGCGTCTCATAAAATCACAGGGAAAAAAAATTAAAAATTCACACTAAATGGCTAAAACACTGAATAATTTCAACATCAAAAATCTGTATTTTACCCAAATTGTAATTCATTTTTTACAGCGTGTGACGACAAAATCACACTATTTAAACCAATAATTGTAACGACCCTCCACCAGGTGTCTCTGTGTTTCTGAGTGGAGGGTCGTCACACCTGGACCTGGTGGTTCTGCTGTACAAATTTGAGTGATTCAAATTTCATTCAAGTGATTTTAGTTTTTAATATGTTTTATATCCTTGAAGACTTGAGGGTCTTGTTCTGTCCGGTGGTTCGGGACTAAACTGTCTGAGAAACAAGAAGCTGGTTTAAATCTGTTAACATCCACTGATATGAACTTCAGATATTATAAACCTCCACAGTCTCTGGGCTGAATGTTTCTGATGAGGATCACTAAATACCTGCTGTCTGAACAGAAACCAGATATAATGTATGTTAAACATGTGATCAGATAACTTGGTGGAGCTAAACTAAGAACAGTGAGGAGAGTCATGTTTTCACTGGTCTACAGAGAATCACCACCAATAGAAGCTCCAGCAGCATTTAGTAACCGTTTTACTTCACCTCCATGTAATAATTTAAATAAGGATTAAATATGTGAATATTTATGAATGAATAAGTCGTTTATGTGGTCAGAAAAAAATCACCACATTCTCAGTAAAATATAACTTAAAACTGAAGCTGAACAACTGGAGAGTAAACGTTTTAAACTGCAGCGGTAACAATAATAAACATTATTGGACAGATAACTGCTGTTTTGTAGCGGTTTGTGAAGTGAACTTGGAGCTGGTGGGTCGCCGGTTCGAGTCCCCGGACTGGTCAGAGGTTGAGGTGGGAAAATGAGAGCGACGCTGGTCCCAGTCACCACCGCTGTGGGTCCTTGAACGAGGCCCTGAACCCCTGACGTTTAGTGGCAGTGGTGGAGCAGCGGGTTAAGGGGTTAAGCACTGGGCTGCTAATTAGAAGGTTGGTGGATCGAGCCCCGTCTGAGCTCTGACCCCAACTTGGACATGCGAAAAATGGAATTGCTCCCATCTTAAATAAAAAAAGTCACAGTGACACTAATGTCCCCCCTGACCTTACATGTAGTCCAATGCAGTGACCTATATACGTGTATTAAACATAGAGAGTTAAATAAGCTGGGTCATTCCATATAAAATGGCCATAACGTTCCCCCTGACCTCCTCGGAATCATCTGAACCTTTATGTACAGTAACTTAAGGCCGGTTCACTCTACAGGATAATCGGTCCGGTTTCTGTCCTGATCTCCTTACGATCAAAACCAGCAAAGGCCCGACTGTTGGATGTTTGTAAACCACATGGTGTCTGATGTTCCTGTGGTGTGTTAGGAGTGATTTTGTCCGATCCGATCCACTCGGAAGGTCTCGGAAGGAGAGATCGTAGATAATGAACATGTTTAATATTAGCATAGCTGTTTTCTCGTTATAACGAGAAAACAGAGCGAAAAAATGAAGTTGGACCATGGCCGCTTAGGGCTTCCGTTAAAAATGGACCCGAGGCCTCCTGGACAAATTCTTTAGTCATTGTTTTTGAGGTATTTTGGACGATCTTTGTCTCATTTTGGACAAATTAAAAACATGCAACTGGTCGGTTCTAGAGAACATGAACTAAACCAGGTGTATGTTCAGACTGAGACTCCTGGATGGATGTAAACTGATCTGGGTCCAGGTTCTACCAGAACTCCAGTGTGTTGTTCCTCCTACATGTCATGTGTTTATCTGCTGGACTGATGAGGTTCTGATCCATGTGGACCCCCCTCAAGGAGACACTCATAGTCTGGAGGTAGGACTCTGGTGGTTCTGACGAGGTTCTGGGGGATAAATGATTCATTTCTCAAGCGACCAACAAGGAAAAACTAAACAGCTGAAACAGAATAATTCAAGTATTAACAGAAGAACCTGAGGACTGGAGGCTAAATACTGAAATAAACCAACGAGCAAAACTTTCCATTTAAACGGCAGAAGGTCCTGATAATTCCTCACACAGCTGGACGTCCGTTTTCCTTTAGTTTCCTTTATTTTTTATTCAATATTTTAAAACCTCTCCCTCGTACATAACAGCTGAATAATAAAGCTCTAGTATCAAATATTAACAAACAGCTGGTGCAGGTAACATCATGTGTCCATGTAACATGAAGATAAGAACATGTCCAGGAAGAGAAGCAACCTGACAGCAGCTGGACCAACAACCCGCTTCACAACCTTCAATCCCACCAATAAACACTCGTATATATTAAAATATTAACGTCTGCTGGATTCTACACATTCTTTTGGCTTCATCCGTCCAGCGTCGGCACAAACCAGGCGATCAGAGTCAGAGCAGGAGATTTGCATGAAGTCAGAGTCTGTCAAACAACAAGGTTCTGCTTTGGGTATTTAAATGGCGGCTGAGATAAAGGTCGGAGGCGTGGAGCAGGTCGGGCCTCGGCGGATGCAGCTGAACGCCTCGGTGCACGTCGTGGACGTTAGCGTGACCCTGATCTGAGGCTGCAGCAGGTTCAGGCGCTTTGTTTTTACAGGAGGAAGAAGACGGAACCACCAGGACCCGAGCAGCTCTTCAGCGTCGCGTCGCTGCTGCAGGGTTGATCCCGGCTACAGGCCAAGACGAGGCTTCAGCCTCCGTCTACAGCAGCTCCACCTCCCACTGCTGGCTCGGCCTCTCGTCGTTCTCAGGGAGAACCACCACGTGGTCCTTGTCGTAGCTTTTCCCACCTGAAGAAACAGATGGTTTGAGAGGGTCAGAGTGATGATGATGATGATGACGATGATGATGATGAGAGTCTCTCTATTGGTACGAAGTGGTAAAAGATCTGAAACCTCTTCTTTTGCCTCCACTGACACATTTATTTATACATGTAGAGGAACTAGACGGCAACAAAAGCTGCCCAAGTGGAGAGTAAAGACACCAAATACAAATAAATAAGCAGAAACATCCAGTAAAGTAAGAAATAAGAAAATACACCAAAGGACAAAATGCACCATGAAGAGTCGAACATAGTGTCAGTTAAATTGTACCGAAGTGAAAAAAGCACAATTTTCTCCAGTAAAAATAAAGAGTTAAATGAGGAAATTAAAATGTGTCCAGTGGTGCAACAAGTGAAAGTAAAGAATTAAACATGGTGAAGAACAAAAATCCTGTTTTATTACCTCCACTAAGGAGGTTATGTTTTTGCCAGCGTTGATTTGTTTGTTTGTTTGTTTGTGGTCAAAATAACTCAAAAACTCATGGACGGATTTGGATGAAATTTCCAGGAAATGTGTGAAATGGGTCAAGAAACAAATGATGACATTCTGGGACTGATCCGGATCACCGTCTGGATCCAGGATTTATTTAATCTAAGTGTAACCAGGTGAACAATTAAATGCGTTTTACTCTAAAAGCCACCAGAGGGCACTCTTGTTTTTGGGGTAACCCCCTCTGACCACATGACATTTTGGGTCTCCATGTGACAGACAGCGACAGTGACGGAGTTCTCTTTCCTTCCTGAGCGACATACGCACGGTTGGGCCGGCATTCTTATCTCCGGTTGTCTAAGAAGCTGGGAGGCTGTTAGGAGCTGCCGCGCTAGAGGCCGCGCCTGTTCATTAGGTCGGATGGGGTGAAGGCCGCATTGTCGGTAGGACATTTGAACTGTATGTAATTACATTTGTATCTGTAACGTTCCATAGAAAATATGTGAACTGGGAGATTGTGTTGGGGGTGGACTGAAGCTGCTTGGAGGAGGTCTGAGCTCTCTGAGGGCTTTTCTGGTTTTATTTGAGATGCTAAAATGTAAATTGCACCATCTAACATCAACCAAGAGACGATATTTACCAGGGATGGGAACCAAAAATTGGTTCTTGTTGAGAACCGGTTGCCAGTGTTTCAATTCCTTGGAATCATTTGCCGATGTCGCAAACGATTCCCTCATCGATTGCAGTGGGATCGAATGACGTCACCACACATGTTGCGTGAGCTACGCAACATGTGTGGTGACGTCATTCGGCAGGAAACACGGCGTCCAAGTGGCACAAACACTTGAAAGTCTGGTTCCATTTCACGAGAAAGGAGCAGCGGTAATGTTAGCACGTCCTCTGCTGTTAATACTACAGGTAGCTAACTAACTAACACTGCCTGTGCTGTTAGCGCCATTAGCCTCATTGTAAAACCTGCTGTTACTGTTAGCATTAAATGAACGCCTTCTCATGTGCTACATTTAGACGACCAAGACGACAGGTGGCAGCTGGCAGCACTCGCTCCAGTTCACGTCCACCTCTAGCTTCTCCTTTCACCGAGGCAGAGAAATGAGAATTGATAAGAGGATCGATAAAGAACCGAATCGTTAAGCAGAATCGAAAATGGAATCGGGGTCGTAAAATCAAAGCAGTGACACGTGTCGTCCCCCCACCTTTAACGTCCAGCACCACTCCGGGGAACGTCAGGCTGGTGATGAGGCCTCTCATCTGGGCCGACCAGGTCTGGATCGGCTGCCGGTTTTCGGTCCACAGAACCACCTTCGCCCCTGGTTCCACGTTCCCGACCACCTGGAGGCTCATGGTCGGAGACAGCTGCAGCAGAAACAGACGCAGTGTTTGTGGAAGTAAGAACGTCAGAGTCAAGCTTGAGCTGAGGCTTTGGATTCAAACGGCGTCTAGAAAAGGAACCTCAAAACCTGGTTTTAAAGGCATGTTGCCTTTTAAAAGTGGCCAAATTAGATCATCTATTAGAGGCAGAAACTGTAAAAACAGAAAGACCTTCAGCTTTAAAACAGACCTTAATTAATCATCTGTGACATACTGACGGACAAATCACCCACATCTGGTCCTGAAATCTTGACGTTTCTTCA
Organism: Dascyllus trimaculatus; assembly: GCA_024666655.1. Classification (NCBI taxonomy): domain Eukaryota; kingdom Metazoa; phylum Chordata; class Actinopteri; family Pomacentridae; genus Dascyllus; species Dascyllus trimaculatus. The sequence continues at coordinate 31,237,111 of CM045448.1, forward strand.
AAATCAGTGCCTCCTTTAAAAAATCGCCAAAAATAAACCATTTAAACTGATCAGATTCTATAAAAAACAAAAAATTCTGCGTTCCTCAGCCAAACAGTGAAGCCATCAGTGACTCGGCTGTGACCAGTCATGTGGCAAAAATTCAGAGATGCTTCTCGGCTGAACTGCAGGAAGTGCTTCCACAGAGCAGAGAGGAGATGAGCGTTGAATCAAATTAAACACTCAAGATTAGCAAATTATCTGCAGTCTGTGGAGGCACCGGGTTGTTTTCCAGTACCGGTAACACCTGTGGGTGCTGGGGAGAAGGTGCACATGTTGAATCCAGGTTTTTAAAGGTTTTATTTAGAGGTGCGGGACTTTAGACTGCAGTGAAAAACGAACCACAGTGAAAAAAAATGAGACGGGAGGAAATAAAACACCCAGAGTTCAGGAGGTTAAATATGCAAAATGCTGTTAATAGTTTGTTTTAAAGCTCATCTAAAACTAGATTTTGAGGCTGATGGTTCTGAGTTGAAAAGGTAAGACACAGATCTGCAGACATGAGTATTTTTTTAATAAACTTTTCAGCTTTTTTTAAAATTCATTCACTTCCTGAAACATTTCCGAACCTCTCCAGGTGTTTTCTACTTTTTTTCCAACTAAATATTCAAATAAATTCAACATTTACGGCTCGTTTTCGTTTGATTTCTGTCTCATAACTGTGTCGCGCTGCGCAGAGGTCATTTCTGAGTTATCCTGCAGTGGAAAATGAGGAAAAAACGACCCAGAAAGCTGCTCAGGGTTCAGAGAGTTAGCTTGGTTTTTAAATGTGAGCACTGTGTTTTTGCACCTGGAGTATTTACACTGATGTATCAGCTGTTATGTGCCGTGTGCATGTATTTAAATAAACGTTTTGATAGTCTAAAGATGATTTTCCACTTCTGCTTTACACTAAAGTCTGTTTAAATGCAGCAACACACTAAACTAGACGACTAGTAACTTCATAAAGTCCCATACAGCAGAATAAGAAGTACTGGTGATGATTTATGTTGCAAAATGCGACAGAAAAGCACAAAATAAGTGAGTAAATAAACGCCCAGTATCTGCCCTGGGGTCCTGGGGTTCGCTGCCTCTAGCTACCTTGTTCTTAATGAGTCCGTCCTGGTAGAACCAGACGTCGCTCATCGGCTCCACCTCCGGCGTCACCACGACTCGGCCCGACTTCATCTCCTCCACGCCGCCCTGGACGGACAGGTAGTGGCCCCTCTCCTTGTTCTTCACACGGAAACAGTGGCGCTTCTGCAGGACGAGGATGAAACGGTTCAACACAGGGCGAAGAAGCAACAGGAGGTCGGGTTAAAGGTGGATTTCGCCTTAAAATCGTGTCTGATTCACGTTATTTCAACCAGTTTTTATGGAAAAAGGTCGAAATAATGTTGATTTTTACATTTTATTTAATAGATTT
>CM045448.1:33096068-33355159 GCA_024666655.1 Dascyllus trimaculatus
TACAGGGTGGGTACGCAAGTGAGCAGCATCAACCCTAATAAGACCCAGTTCTGCTGCAGAGCTTTTAATAGTCGTGTTAGTGACTTCACAGTTATTATGATGACTGAAAAGCATCAACAGTGACTGGAAACAGGAAGTGATGGGGTAATTCTCATGGCCAAAACATAGGCATCACCAACACACCATGAAACAACAAAATGTTATTTTTATACTTTGCCTTTTGTTTGGTTTCAGCAAACAACATAGAACATATTCAGTAGTAAGCTTTAGAGATAGGATAAGGAGGACATTTAGCTACCTGTGGCTCAAAACGATTTCAATTTAAATGGATCTGCATTAGTCTGAATATAGACAAGCATACAGCCACTGACATGTTTTGTGCTAAATGACTGTTAATGTTCTCACCGTTATTAACGCTTCACTGAGACCTCTGATCGAGTCAGCCGAACTTAGGGCGAGAACATTAATGTGTGCTTAACCCCACTGAGAGATCAGGGTGAAGGGTTAAAGATAATTATGAGGAGAAATGTGAATGGGGAAAGGATCTGAGGGCCTGTTAGTCCAATTATCACCATGAAAGAGCCTTTTGACAAACAGTTTGTGTCAGCATCCATAATGTATCTGCTCTGACAGAAAACAGAAGCTGGGATCGTCTGACAGATCTCAGCCAGGCTGTTGTTGCTGGGAGCGGATTTTCTAATTGTGTTCCCCCCAACAATGCTGGGTGAAATATGGGGAGGGTGGAGCGGGGCGGGTAAGACGAGGGGGTGAATTCCCTCAGTGAAGCATTGGTTTGGGCAGCGGGGCGTTCACTCACAGCCAGTGACCTAGAAATGTTGCTGCAATCCCCAACAAAGGAGAAGAATCGGGACAATAAAGCTCTTATTCCCCCCGGACGACAGCATCCATCTGACAGAGCGGATTATACAGGCAGCAGGACGGTAGAGCCGAGCCAAGCTGGGCTGGGCCGGGCCAGGCTGCCAGAGCACAGAGGGCGACGGCTCCACCAGGAAGAGGCTGCAGTTCAATCAGCAGTTGGGGATGGAGATGCTGGCCCATCCCAAAGACGGATGACTTGGGTGAACCCTGTAACCCTTCTTGTACAGCCCATAACTTCTACACAGCCTAACCCCAGCACTAGCCCCCTATATTGACCCTAAGCAAATGCCTGAATGTAATGCCACCATCACATCCATCCATCCATTATCTATACACCACTTTATCCTCTGCAGGGTCGTGGGGGGACTGGAGTCTATCCCAGCTGGCCTGGACATCCTGGACAGGCTGCCAGTCCAACCACCATTACACCAAATCTTTATACACCACTGGTGTACTAGCAAATTGTAAATCTCCAACTTTGCGTATCAGGTAATTCCTAAATTCTTAGTGACTATAATAGCCAGTTACACATTTCTGATTTATTATATTTAATTGCACTGGTTAAACATAAGAAACGTTTCAGCCAACAGGTCATTGAGCCAATGAAACATCTGTAGTCACATCCAGTCAAAGTCAGTTCTTCATAAGACAAATACCAAAAGGAAGAGTTTTAGGAGGTCCAACAACACATTAAACTCACCGACCAATACTTTACAAAGGCATCACATTCATGTTGCATGCATGCATGGAGAAACATGTGTTTAAGAGTCAGAAATATTGACGCAATCATAATGAGTCTTGCAGCCGGGTGGCCTGATGTGTCGCTCCAGAACAGGAGACTAGAATTTATGAATATTCACTGAGCGCAAACATCAAGTGACTGCACAGAAATATTTATACACTGAGAGATTGCATTTGTCTCATAATAACTGAATGAGAGCTCCCAAGAATACAACAAAAATAAAGAAACTGAAAGCAAAAACATTCAAACAATTTCAGCTTCACGGCTGATTTTTTCTGTTTCAGTTCTGACACTAAGCTCTCATGAGGTGCTACAGTGCTGCAGCCCCACACACTTCTATTTCTCAGAACTAGCTTTCATAACACAGGGTATTATTGATATTACTGTCATTATTATTGCTACTAATATTTATTTTAATAAATAATCATATCAATACGTTGGCAATTTAAATCACATGACACAGCATCGTTAGGTTTGCTGTTTGTTTTGGCCTTCGTCAGCTTGTCATTAATCTGAGAATATGAACTGTAGCGTTGCTGATGCAGATACCCTCTCAGGAGGAGGTACTTTGCAGCCATCCGGAGGCTAGTCCACTGTCATCATGATGTCCTGGTGAAGTGAAAGAGGCAGATGTATTAGCAGCAGTGAGATTCATACGCTCAGATTAACTGACGTTAGCTCTCATGAGCCAGTGACTGATTGATTTATAATTACTAATAACAGCCCAGACAAATAAATAACACATTTATCTTCTATTGTGATTCTAGGTCCAAGAAATAGAAGACGTTGATGAGGGGAAATGATCTAAATCATACCACTTATTGCACTTCCCACCCATTGACCTGTCCATCCAAAAGTAACTGTCCAATGGGGACGCAGTGCTGTAACACCCGCCCACATAGAGCTTTTTGTCTACGAGTCAAAAATGCTGAGATAAAACTGGAAAAATGACAGCTTTGCCTTTCAGCTCACGCTAATACTTTCAATTTATTTGACAAGTGCAGCAAACAAGCAAGAAATATCATGGAAAGGTGATATAGGTGACTGTGGCTCAGGTGGTAGAGCGGGTTGTCCACTGATTGCAAGGTTGGTGGTTCGATCCCCGGCCCTTCCGCAAGTGTCCTTGGGCAAGACACTGAACCCCAAGTTGCTCCCAATGGCAGCCTAGAGCCTTGCATGGTGGCTCTGTCACCACTGGTGTGTGAATGTGTGAATATGAAACACATCGTAAAGTGCTTTGGATACCACTAAGGTAGAGAAAAGCGTTATGTAAGTGAAGACTTTTTACCATATATGTTAGATTAACAATGTTTTTCCCATTTAAAAAAACATGAATTTCCATTATAAGTATTATTAAAGTAGTTTTTATATTATACATATTAACCAAATATTTACATGGTTGCCTAGGTGATTTGGAGCAGCCTAGCATTACTTTAAAGCTAAAGTCAGAGAACAGTACTTTATGTGTAGACAGCATCCCAGATTACAATAAAAACTAAAGTATAAATGGCTTCAGCTTCATTCTGCCCAAGCTAGATACACCTAAAATGTGTGGCTGAGTATACCTGCTTATATTCCTTTGTCATTATAACTACAAACCCAGCTAAGCACCACAGCAGCACATCAGCAGACCGCACTGTCTGCTGCCGAGAGTCCTGTCAGTCCTGCAGGTCCGAACAGAAACCAGGAAGAGATCCCAGACATGGAATATTCATAGAGCACACAACAGGCCGGCTGTTCAGCACCGCAGCTACGTCACTCAGATTCTGGGTTCTTCTGAATTCAGCTGAGTCCTGAATATGGATGAGACGTGAAAAGAAGCCAAACATGTGTTCTGACAGAAAATCTCCCTGTGCACTGGCATTCAGTCATTCACACAACTCAACAATGAATGTGTGTTTCAGCACTGAACTCTGCACATTCCACAACATGACAGAATGTGTTGCACTTCATAACAAACTCTATTTACTTGTTGGAAACCTTGGGTGGACTTTTAAAAATGAACTGGGCTCCTATTTGCAGTCTTTATGTTGAACTAAACAGAAGGTGGCAAGACAGTGAATAAGCGTACTTTACAAATTGTTTTAAAAAGTTAAGATTTGAGAAGCTCTTTAGACCTTCAGAATAAAGTAGTGAGCACTACAGTCTTTCCCTGTGATCCAGACAATATATTTACCGTATCAGTCCCTGTTTTAGGGGAGCTGACATTTGTGGCTTTTCTCCAAAGAAGATTTTCATTTCTGAGTTCATCCCAATAATCTCAGCGACTGTGTTGGTACAGAGCTGAGTGTACATGACGACTGTGTCTTTCAGATCTATGCTGTGTGAAATCTGAAACAGCAGTAGAGGCACGATGATCACAGCCGGACGCTGAAGGGGGGAAAATGGTTGTGACAGCAGAACTGAAAACAGAGGAAAATCCTGCTGCCTCGGGGACAGGGAGCCGAACGCAAGGACACAAACAGAAACACAACACAGCAGCACGTCCATTCACAGCTCCATATTCTTGTTTTTTTGGTCTTTTAGCTCATGCTGCTATGCTGAGCCTCTTCAGTGCTGCATCTGTTACTGGCTGCTCTACAACATGCTGTAATGCAGTTGGTAAATTCATCTTTGGTCGGACATCGAAAGCCTTTTTTCAAGTGTTTTATCAAAAAGTACTCCAAAGAAACCAACTCAGCTTTGTATGTGCTGTTTGACACCCTTTAAAAAAAAGTAGATCTGGTCTTTTTGAAAGGTTTTGAAATGATTCAACGTACTGAAAAACAAAAAGAATCAAGTTTACTTCTTTATTTCAGTCAGATTCAGGGAAGGAGGAGTGATTAGCACACACACATGGAGAAGAAGCTGCCATCAGACAGAACTCTGGGGGGAGAAAAGACCCAAACTGGGTGATTCTAAACCACCACTGTAAAGGGTTCTGAGATGTGTTGGTAGTTGCAACTTCAGACGTGACACTGAACGATAGAAAAACACAGAAACTCAACATTTTGAAATTAGTTTAGGTCAATACAGAGACTTTACAATATAAGAGGTCATCAACTTAATAAACCTTAATGGATCTCTGTACTTTAAATTGCATATAATGTAGTGTCCTGCCCAATAAAACTCAGTGTAATACGATATAACCTGATTGACCTGGCTGTGACTGCAGAGACTCAGACGGGACCATTCTAGGTTTATTACTTAATAATCAGTGTTTGTATTCTTCAGAGTTGTATGAGCTAATCCAGGTGTAGTGTAATGGGCTGCCCATGTTTCAATTTTGGATTCAGTGGTGGAGCAGTAAGAGCTTAGCCACATACCTTCGGTGTTTGACTGCTGTTTACTGATGCCAGTTTGGTACATTGTTCCTTTCATTTCTCAAGTATGAGAAACAAAATGAACCTGCTGAAGAGGGAAGAAAGGCCAGATTTGCCTTTCTTTGGAATGCCACACATCCATCAATCAACGGGCTGTCGACCATGCACATACCCGAGGGCCTGAGAACTGTAAAGGAATGAATAAGTGGAAAAAAGAATTCTTTTGTGCGCAAGGTGGTTTAGTCAACACATCTTCATAAAACCAGGCAGGCTGAAGTTTGATCAGGAGCAGAGCTCTGCCTCCCCCTGCTGGACATCAACCAGCAGTGCAGCTCAGACTGTGTGTTGGAGGAGAACTCAGGTCAGTCACTCGTTTCACCACATCTTTGCAGGGCCAAAGTAAACAAATTCAAAAGTGTATTTAAAAACATCCAATACTTACATTTTCTTCTCCACTAGATTTATAAGCCGTTCTCATGCCACAACAGCAAATGAAAGTAGCAAATGTGATTGGCCACAAGTGTCAAATCCTCTAACACACCCACCTATTATGAATGATAATGTATTCTTTCTAATCCCACCCCATATTCAACTTAGGCTAGAATACTGAGCCGGGAATTCTTGCTTCTGTTTCCTGGGAGAAGTCCTCGTGGGACTGTGGGATTTTTAGCATGCCTGGGCTTTCCCTCATACTCAATAATACGCAGTGTTCTGAAGATGCATTTTCTGAACCTCATTAACAATCCCACACAAGTGCCAGAGATATAGTGGATTAACTTTTCAGCTCCAACGGTTTCCTCCAGTTATTTCTCCGTGCAAAGCTTGTTGACATACGCTTAAATGTTAAACTCTGAAGGGTCACGATGGGATTTTGTTTCAGAACTCAAGTTTCATTTCCTCTGATCCACAGAGGAGAGCTGAGCTGTGGTATGACACAGTATTATGTTCATGTAAAACAGTGCTGTTGTTTGTGAGCATCAGCATCCTCAGCTGAGGCTGTAGTATTGCAGTTAGAAAGACAAGTAGAGGATGGGTGATGAATTAAAGGATAAACTTTAACTTTTGACCCCCGCTGTGAAGGGATCAGGTGACACTGTTATGCTGTGAGGGGCCACTTTGCTGGCATCGTTTGGGTCCATCTATCCTCTCACTGAAAATCAATACAAAACTGTTCTGAGTAACCGCCTTTATACTATGATGAAACATTCCAGTCCTGATGGGAGATGCCCCTGAACGGTTTGATCGGTATGAAAATGCTATGGCCTTCTCAGTCACCACATCTCAACCCAGCTGAACACCTCTGGGACATAACCGACATGATAAGCAGCACTCCATCTTCATAACACCAAATGAGGAAATGTCTTTTGGAAGAGCGGTGTTCACCCTCCAGCAGAGATCCAGAAGCATCATATTTTACTGAAGGGACAGGCTCCCAACAACCATCTTCCACTTGGTAGAAAAGGCAGAGGGACTGCAAACAGCTTGCTGGCTTCCCAAAGGGTCATTCAAAGATGTTGTCGCTCAAAAAAAGCTGCAGTCTGTTGTAAAGAGTGTACGCCACTTTAGTGTGTTTGGACTAAGGGCAGCAGAATGGAGTGAAGTCCTTTGTTCTACTTTTCTTTGTGACCACACTGGATGAAAACAGACAACTTTACCATTTTGAAAGTTCAGATCAGTCAATCTTTATATGTTAGACAATACAGCTGGTATACTGTATTTGTACTTTACTCTACTTTAAAATGTGAACCTTCTTCCAGTTTTTGGTGAGACATCTTGATGTTATCTCTAGTGGAATAATCCCTTGTGGAGATGAAGAACTTAAATTCTTTCAGGGAATGTTTCTGGCATGGACCAACCTCTAGTTTATTGCCAATGTCCAGGGTGTGGTTAAGAATGTAGTTTTGTTGTTGTTGTTCTTTACAAAAAAAATGTCCTACAAAAACTTACATAAATATATATTCCATCAAAAAAAATAGTTTGTATGTATGAGTTTATTTAACAAGGACGGTAATTAAACTGCACTGCACTGATTCAAAGCATTTACACTGGATACTTCTTACTTCTCTTAGGAAAAGGCTTTAACAACACGCCTATGATGTGGATCATTGGCAGCTAAGCTGTTAATGCTATGCTAATGCTATGAGGGCAAACAGAATATTTTTTGTGAATCCACTGGGACAGCTGTCAGTGTAACTTCATTATAGCTTTACTGGAGCCACATACCAGCATTTTCAGAACCCCTCCCAAAAGAAATGAAAGTGTGAAAACTGAAAGCAGAGGAGGAAGACCTGAAGCACATTCAGTCTGACATGGAACTAAAGCTTAATCACAGAAAGCCTGAGCACGCCAAGAACGTAAGACAGCATCAAAAGCAACAGAAAAAGAATAAAAACAGTGCTGTCTGAACGAAAGCCAAAGAAGACAAACAGCAGAGGGTGAAGGAATAGAAGACAACTGGGCAAATCTATTAGTGATTATGGAGAGGCCAAGAAAAGGCAGGAGGAAGAAGATAAGAAGAGGACAGAGAAAAGGAAACTCCAGGGGAGGACTGAGGTCCGATTGTAAGCTGCTGAAGAGGAGCCCACCTTTGCAAGACGTGGAGAGAGACTGGACAGTTCTTCTGCTGACCTACTGAGACACAAGTCATCACATCAGCAGAGCAGCAGTGTGTGTTTTTGGAATGAACCCCAGTTTTTGTCACAAGCTAGTGGACCTGTGGACCCCTTAGAGAACCTTCTGACTCTACTACCACCACCTTAATAATAATAACAATGCATTGGTTTTATAGAGCACTTTTCTAGACACTCAAAGACTCTTTACATTGCATTATTCATTCACTCCATACTCCATGGTGGTAAGCTTTACATGTAGTCACAGCTGCCCTGGGGTAGACTGACGGAGGTGAGGCTGCCCGTCTGCTCCATCAGCCCCTCCAACCACCACCAACCACTCACTCTCACACTGCATCCACCCAGGCTTCCTGGTGTTCCCTCATGGTCTCCCATCCAGGTACTGACCAGGCCCAACCTCACTTAGCTTCCAAGATGTGACGGGATCAGGGATTCACAAGGCGGAAAAAATAGCATCACTACCTGGTTGCACCCACATTCCCATCCACACGCCTGGGAGAGAATGAAAGCGATTATTTTAACTGCCAATCATTCAACAGCCTCAACTTTAAGATTGCACACTAATAGTCATTTATTGCCTTAAGTCTGAATAGTTATTCTAGTTTTCCTTTAGTTGATTGGCTGCTTATGTATATTTGGTAATTTACAGAGACACAGCTTAATGTGTGTAGGCCACATGTTTCTTCTGTCATTTTGCATATCTAAAGGATAAATAAAGACAGGCCTACTCATTGGTTCGAGACTAGGGATTTGCAGAAAGACAGTAGCCTGGACAACTGAGAACCTGTCTTCTTATATGGATATGATCACACAGTGTGGTGTTACACTGTCGCTACTTCAGGGAACACTGATGCTGCAGTGACCTATGTTTTTATCTTGTGGAGGTATCGATAACCACAAATACTTCTGCAGATGACTAGAGACTATCAGTGTATGGGCACCAGCATTTAGGGCAAAGTGGCCCACGTCAGTCCATGTCTACCTGGTCTTTACTGCTCTGTACCACAGGTTTGAGCAGGGTATAGAAAGCTGTCAATAACCTATTCTGAAGTTCTTTAAGCTGTATTTGTGATACTGACCATGACAATGAGTTCAGTTTCATCTTTAGGGATTTTTAATGTGGGAGACATGGGGTATGCCTGTTAGCTCTCTGCTGACCCTGACACAGGGCCACAAAATGGATTCAGAGTGGCCCCTACCAAAACCAGGATCATGATAGAGATGACCTGTGGGTTAGTCAAAACAAGATTCCCATGTCTGCATGGGCTCAGAGCGGCCCTAGACCAGGCATGCAAAATAACTGCAGCATGTGCCGTGCTGCACAACATTGTCACCACCAGGAAGAAGAGGGCTCCTCCTGTCAACCCACAACCCCCTAATGTCATGGAGCCCATTATGCCTAGACCACCTTAGTGGCAGAGCTGTGAGAGAGGTCATTACACAGCTGTGTACCCATTACAATTTCAGACTCAGAGCAGGACAACAACCCCAAACATACAGCCAACGCTTTAGGAACTATCTTCAAGGAGTAATGGAAGTGATGGTTTGGCTTCCACAGAGTCCTGACGTCAGCATCATTGAGTCTGTCTGGGATTACATGAAGAGACAGGATTGGAGGCGGCCTACATCCACAGAAGATCTATTGTTAGTTCTCCAAGATGTTTGGAACAACCCACCTGCTGAGTTCCTTCAACACTGTGTGCAAGTGTACCTGGAAGAACTGAAGGCAAAGGATGGTCACACCAAATAGTGATTTGATTTAGATTTTTCTGCTGTTGTTTTTCACACCTGTCTAACACTTTTGCACAGTATCTACAATGCAACAAATAGTTTACATTGTAATATTGATCAGATCTACTCATGTCATAATGGAGCAATGATACCGGTAATCCTTATACTCATGTGTTCAAACTGTCAGCATTTTTTTTTGCCAGCTTTCCCTTCTGGCTTTGCAATTTGCAACTTTGTTGTTTTTAGCCTGGAATGTTCATATTTTTCTTGTACTATAATTTACTTCTCATTTATGAAGTATGCTGCCCCGGTGCCAAGAGGCCTGTCCATGTTTGCAACTGGTCTTCAGGCTCCAACACACCCTCCCTTCTATGTGAACGTGCTCATAGCTGGATTGGGAAAAGCTCCATCTACTAAACGAGTTGATAACCAGCTTTGTGGGGTTGCTTGTTAGGATTAGTGAGGCCACATAATGGAAAGATATCCCGGGTGTGTGGTTAACGTGTTTCTTATTAGGCCGGAGGCTATAACTCATGAAAACATAGAAAGAAAAAAAACTAAAAGCTAGCCTGACCTGAAGAAAGGGACTAAATTCTAAAGACCGAACACAAACTAAGGACTAAGAGAGAAGAACTTAAATGTTAGCAAGCAGTGCTAACGTAATAAACTGCAGGGCTGATTGAGGAAATTAACTGCTTTTAGGATACAGAGACTAATAATGGTGACTGGTCCTGTCCAGACTAATGGAGGGGCTGTGGAAAGCATGTGAGCAGGTCCAGGTGTTGGCTGCTTAAGCTGGGATGAGTCTGTTAGTTCAACTGGAGGGCAGGAGGAAGGTCAGAGAACTGGCAGCAGAACAATGACAGCCTGGCAGAATGTGCAGAGGAGCTACACTGACTAACAAGGAGTGGCCTTGAACTGGTTCTTTCAAGTCAGGAGGTGGTAACTGACATCAGGTGGTGCAGCCTCCTGCTCAGCTGTAATTAGTTCTTACAGCTCTAAGCCACAACCACACACCAGGACTACATGATGACAGAAAGAGTAATGAGTTCCTGGAAGGGACCTGGCAATGCGAAGCAAAAAATACTGCGATGCTAACTTAACACTTTCATGCCCACATTACTCTTCATATTGGCGTTAATTTTGCTTACTGTTTCATGCTAAAGCTCCTGTTTTATACCAACTTTACTTTTTGTATTCCAACATTTCTATCAATGCTGAACCTACTCTATACTATTTCATGCCAACCTTACTGGTATGAAGAAGGCCTCTGTGCCTTTGATCTCTGCTTTCCATTGATGTTTTAGGACAGAGGCAGGTCATTGATATGGATGTATTAAGGACTACATCCAAAGATGGGGCCTGATTTATTCCTGTGACAGCTGTTCAGCTTTAGAGCATGTGCCTTCGCCTCCATGTCAGTTGAGCTGACTAAAAGAATGTGTACCCTAAACTTCAGTTGGCAGAGCTCCCTGAATTCCCGTTGTCTCTTTTTACATATGTATGAAATGTAATAATCAAAGTGCTCTTCGAGACTTTCCATGTGGACCAGAAGGCTCAAATTCCAAAATTCCAAATCCAAAAAGAAAATGCTTTCATCTTTTTACAACCACTCATTTTCCATTGAAATAATGGGGCCAGTGTACATCAAGTGATTAACATGTAAGTTGTAGTAATATGATTAGCCTAATATGCCATGATTCAATGAATTCATTTTGTAAGAAAAGTGTAAGTATTTAGCTTAGGAGCTGAAAAGCTTTTGTCATTTATTTTAATAAGGTTTCCATTTACTCTGTGCTGCCCAATTGAGCCTGTGAGTCTGCGCTCAGGGCAAAGGAAACACTAAGCTACTACAGCTTGTCGCACACAACTTTGCAGATGTCAGGCACAAGAGTGCAACAAAAGTAACATGCATAACTCTCCACACATTAGCATACAATGCTGCTACAGTAATAACCCTAGTGTTTTTAGCCCCAAACCAAACTTGTGCAAATCAAATACAGACCACTTCATTAACCTCCACGTCACAATCAGCAGCCAGGGAATGATGATGGTTCACAAGCAAAACTTGTGAGCTGGGATTAAATCTCTGTATTTCACATCTTCAGATCAGAGCAGAGAAAAGAACCATCAGATGCTCCAGTCACGAAGCCGGACATTAGTCAGCAGTCAGCAGATCCTCTCTGGCAGCCAGTGAACACCGGCTGGAAGTGGTACAGATCTGGTCCAGGTTGTTCCAGAGTTACAGCCTCTTTGTGCTTCCACTGACAGTGTTTCCTTGCTGAGCTATAGAGGGAAAGGTAACACCAAGAGGGAACCTTTTCTAAAAATACCTATGAAAGCAGCACTCCCTCACTGTCAGTGGTCTGGCTATTGTACGATCCAGCGCCACCTATCCATACTTCAGCTCCACCGCGTCCCGATGGCATCTACCTGCTGCAGCAGGACGACACGTACAGCAAGAGACCACATACACTCAGTTCACATAGTGCTGCTATCCCTCCTACAGTAACCTACCTACTGCCAGGAAAAGCAGAGTGGACATCATTTGAATGATTCTGCTTTACAATGCACTGTTAATTTTAGCATTTCAAGAAAAAAAACAGCTTAGATTTGTTGGTGCTTGTTTCCTTCATGAAGCCAGTGACAAGGAGAGGGTGTCAGTGTTTGCACAAAATAAACTGGAACCAAATGTGATTCTGTTTGGCAGCCATCTTTCATTTTTATATGCTGGGGAAGGAGGCACATTCCAGAAACAACAGTGGAATGAAACCACATTGCACTGAAGCACAAATGTTCAAATCCCTGTCTCCATCCATGTTTCTTTACACAGGAAACCAAGCAGTGCTGACCACTGAGCTGGACCTCCAGGGCCTGGTTTAAGCACAGTGACATCATCACTGAGTATGAGGCTGCAAGTCAGGTCAATTCTATATAAATATTTCAGTGTGATAAATTACAAATCACGGTCTTGTTGTTATTACAGCTCATCCTACGGGGGAACAAGCCACGTCTTAGCTGTCAGGACATTTCAGTCTGATAAAACATCCACCTCATGATGGTCTTAGAGAAAAAATCATTAGGATTCATTCTCTGGGGATCATGAATGTTTCTGCCAAACTGTTTCAAAGCTCCTGAACCAGACAGGTGACAAAGGAAAAGCATGTTAAGTGTTTTAGTCAGGTGTCAGGCCATCAGATAGATGTTCTACAAGCATCTGCAATTTCCCCTGGAGCATCCATCAGAGTCTCTCTTAGTGAAGCAGCTGGAGAGCAGAGCAGACGGTGAGAGGGTGAGCTGGCCTGTTGCCTCCCCTCACAGATGAATTAGATATAACAGCACTGCACCTGGGCATGATCTCACAGGTGATATTTCTTTGTTTCTAATGTTTAAAAAAAAATTACCTTTGTTCAGAAGAGCTCTACTGTTTGATCTTATTAGTATTTATAGTACTCACAGCAACGTACCTGTACTGGTAGATTTTCACTGTTCTTTTAAGCTTTTTTTAAAATATATTTTACAATGTATAACGAAAACTAATATCCTAACTGTACATACACAATATATTGCCAAAAGTACTGGGACACCCCTCCCAGTAATTGAATTCAGGTGTTCCAGTCACTTCCATGATCACACTGCAAAAAAGAGTAGCCTAAATATAAGATAAAAACACTGAATTTGAGAAGAAATTACTTAAAAGCAGTGAAATGATCTGTCCATGCAGCAAGTAAATTTTACTTGGTAAGAAATTTTGAAATAAGTTTTATTTTTCTCAAATCTAAGATTGTACTGTAAAATCAAGGACTAAAAATGAGTAATTAACTTTTAAAACGAGCCAAATTATCTATCGTGTCTGAAAATAAGATTTTAAATCTTGGCAAGTGCCAAGTAATTTGCAGTGCAAGTGGTAGGCCATGTAAAATCACAGAACCGGGTCAGCGGATGCTGAGGAGCACAGTGTGCACAAATCATCAACTTTGTGTAGAGTCAGTAGCTACCAGTGGTGGGTAGAGTAAACAACAATGTACTCAAGTAAAAGTACTGTCACCTTATAATATAATGACTCAAGTAGAAGTGGAAGTACTCATAAAAATAACTACTTGAGTAAAAGTAAAAAAGTACCTCATAAAAAAACTACTCCAGTAGTGAGTAACTTCAGATGCAGTTTATTACTTCAAAAACAAACCATCCCTCCCTGGAGGACAGGCTGGGATACATTCATTAAAAAATGCGCTTCCACTAAATTTTGCCACAAGAAATTATTCAGTATTTTACCATAAGAACTGTTCTCCAGTTCTTGGCTTGTTTTCAAAACACCCACTTTTGAAACCAGCAGCAAAGTAACAACCATTTTAATCTCCTAACAGAGCTATCACTGACTGAACCCTTGAACATCAAGTTTGTCCACTTGTGTATGTTCATATCAACCCATATCAATAATATATCATTTTATAGTCTGCATAAAAAGTAGAATCATCATAATAAAGGTACGCCTCATATTCAGATAGCTGGACCTTTCCAACCTGTATGCTTTAAAAACTGAGTGTTTGAATCCACTTGTTTCGAAATATACTCACTAAACTGAGCTGACAAAGTAGGCAGCGCATTCTATGACTGTTTGAAAGGCAGACAGGGTGTGAATGTGGGGACAGGGATGTGCTGCACATTTCTTGAAGGAGACTCCAGCGTTTCATCTTCTGCCATGTTCTTTAACTACAGTGAGGTGAATGGAGGCTGTGGAGGGGCGGGGCTACACCTCGTCCACCTGCGGTGCTGTGCTGTGATTGGTTAAGGATGTCTCTGTCAGTCGAGAGCTGCAGAGCTGTGTCTGAGCTGGTCTGAATTTATTTCTAGATAAATTAATGTAATGACAAGCATGTAGCCCACAGTAACGGAGTAAAAGTACATATATTTTCTCACAAATTTACTAAAGTAAGAGTAAAAGTATTCTGCAAAATAATTACTCTGAAAAGTACAATTTATCAAAAAAAAAACAAACAAAAAAAAAACAGCATGTAACGGAGTAACCGTTAATACCCACCAATGAGAGCTACAGACCTACAAACTTGGTGTGGCCTTCACATTATCTCAAGAACAGTGTGTAGAGAGCTTCCTGGAATGGGTTTCAATGGGCAAGCAGCTGCATCCAAGCCTTACATCACCAAGTGCAATGCAAAGCGTCAGATGCAGTGGTATAAAGCACAGTGCCACTGGACTCTAGAGCAGTGGAGACGTGTTCTCTGGAGTTACCAATCAGGCTTCTCTGTCTGGAAATCTGATGGACGAGTCTGGGTTTGGTGGTTACCAGGAGAATGGTACTAGTCTGACTGCATTGTGCCAAGTGTAAAGTTTGGTGGAGGGGGGATTATGGTGTGGGCTTGTTTATCAGGGGTTGGGCTTGGCCTCTTAGCTCCAGTGAAAGGAACTCTTAATGCTTCAGCAGACCAAGACAGTTTGGACCATTTCATGCTGCCAATTTTGTGGGAACAGTTTTGGGATGCCCCCTTCCTGTTCCAACATGACTGCACACCAGTGGACAGAGCAAGGTCAATAGAGACATGGATGAGTGAGTTTGGTGTGGAGGAACTTGACTGGTCTGCACAGAGTCCTGACCTCAACCTGATAGAACACCTTTGGGATGAATTAGAGACTGAGAGCCAGGCCTTCTGGTCCAACATCAGTGCCTGACCTCATAAATGCGCTACTGGAGGAATGGTCCAGAATTCCCATGAACACACTCCTAAACCTTGTGGAAAGCCTTCCCAGAAGAGTTGAGGCTGGTGGACTACCTCCATATTAAACCCCACAGATTAAGAATGGGATGTCAATAAAGTTCATGTGCATTTAAAGGCAGGCATCCTAATACTTCTGGCAATATAGTGTACATTAAAACTGCTATTAGTGATGATTGCACCCAGGCACCTTCATGCACACTGGGGAAAGCTGTGGTTGAGTAGCTTTATTATGGCCATAAATCTTCAGGCCTGGACTTTTATTGAATGTTGCACAAAGAAGTAATATGTCTTCCCGTGTCCACTATGTAGCATTATAGAACAACCACTAATTGTACATGATGTTACTATGTATTGTGTGGAACACAGCATGTAGCTACGATAATAATACTGATAATAATAAAATGAATAATAATCCCTTTACATACAACAGAATCATGTAATGTGTCTTTTAAACCTTGATTTTAGTTTATACTGTGCTTACCTGGGGCAGCTGTGGCTCAGGTGGTAGAGTGGGTTGTCCACTGATCACAAGGTTGGCGGTTCGATCCCCGGCCCATCAGCATGCTGAAGTGTCCTTGGGCAAGACACTGAACCAGAAGTTGCTCCCAATGGCAGATTAGAGCCTTGCATGGCAGCTCTGTCACCATTGGTGTTTGAATGGTTGAATGTGAAACACATTGTAAAGCGCTTTAGCTACACACAGAGGTAGAGAAAAGCGCTATATAAGTGCAGGACATTTACCATTTTTACCATTTTACTTGCATACTTGAAAGAAAGTTGTGGAAATGAGACTGAGAAATTTGGCAGATTTTTTTTTTACAAATATTCTTTAATGGTGATGCAGGAAAAAATAGTCAGAAATAAAAAAAAAAAACTAACCGCCTGCTTTAAATAACAGTGGAATCATCCTTTCACCGCTGGCAGCCACATGTCCTGTATTACAGGTGTTGGTGCTTTCATTTATATTAGACACATTTAATATATCACAATGTAGTTCAGACAGATTAGAGTGACCATAAGTAGGAGGGGCCGCAACCTGTCAGCAACTCCATTCCCCGTGACAAAGGCCTCCTGGATGTCGTTGAGCATCAGCACTGATCTGCATGAGTCAGTGTCGTAGCACATGCAGTCAAAGCTGCGGTTGAACCAGTTGATGTCGTCCTGCGAGAGGCCACCACTCACAGTCAGCGGGCCTCCACGCCGCTGCCGTAGGATCTGGTGGCGACGTGGGTCAAGATGAAGGTAGACATCATCATCCCAGTGCTTCCTGACACAGCGACCTTGGCCCTGGCAGAGTGCCACGCTGCAAAGCAGTGCTGCTGTGGATACGTTGAGGATGTAGGGGTTCATGACGTGCTCCAAATGACGTCGAGCGTCAAAGCAAGAGTCCTAAAAGGATTGTGGGATATTGAACCAGTTAGTGGAGTGTTAGTAAGGTCATGAATAAAAACAGTTGACCTTAAAACTGCAAAGTGATGTCATCTTCTACCTCTGTATCCGTGACGTTCATGTCTCCCCAGGAAACGACGCCGGCAGCACCGAGAGCAGCAGCTTCTCCAATGGTGTTAACCAGATCAAACTGCAAAAACAGGACAGCCAGCCAGTTAGAGCAGAGCAGGAAATCCCATCTTGCTTCTACATTATTTCACTTGTTGACCAAAACACAACTCAAGAATAGCATTTTGCATACATACAGTGCATACACATTGTGCCTAAAGGTGATAAAAAGCAGAGCAGAGGAGTGTCTGACCTCTGACATGTAGTCATCAACGCTGTCCTTGTACACAGGCCTTATGTAGGCGTAGATGGGGATGGAGTGGAATCTGTTGGGGAGAGTTGACACCCTCATGGCCTCCTGGATGCGATGGCGGACATACATCCGGGCCTGCATGGAGTCTTTGAGCACCAACTCCAGGTAGATGGACGGATAGAGTGCTGTGGACTCTTTCCAGAGCCACAGCAGGTTGTCATTCCTCTCCTTCTCAATGGCAGGACAGTCTCCGGTGAAGCCAACCATGTCCTGGTTGTAGTCGTAGTTGTAGCAGTCGGGGTACAAGTAGTAACCCCAAAGTCTCTTTGGCCTCATTGTCTTCCCAATTCGGATGGATCGGAGAAAGTACCTCTTGGCTGCGCGTTCAAACAAAATCTTGGCCCGTTCTTCCGCCTCATCATCAGACAGGGATGCATTCCTCTTCTTCACCGTTTCAATGGAAATCTGTCGATAGATGTCTTTGCTGCCCCAGTTTCGAATCCACTGTGGTCTCCACTCTTCAAAGTCAAGCACAGCGAGGCCCCGCCGGTTACCAGGGATGTAGTACTCGATGTCGTCCTCAGCCAGCTCTCGATGCTCCTGCATGTCTATCAGCTGAGGCAAACCTTCGTCATACATCTCTCCAGTGTCTTCATCCACGTAGGGGAAGAGGCCAAAGCGGTCGGTGTAGAATATGGAGATGGTCTGGTTGGTTGCCGTTTTCAGCGTGCTGCTGACAAAGTCAAAGTAGGAGAGGTCGAGGGGCATGCCGAAGCGGATGTCACAAAGCTCGGTAGGAGCATTCCACATAAATGTAAAGTGGCGGCCAGGAAGGATGGGAGGTTCTGTACTTGGTAAGGCTCTGCTGAAGCACAGCAGGGCCAGCACGGTGACGACGATGGATAAGAGATGCTGCTTGTCATGGAGCAGCTTGACTCGGCACATTTTGTAACAACAGTTAGACCTGTGAGGAAAAGAAAACATCATCAGACATCACCGTCAGAAAGATGTGGAGGTTAAAAATGTGTTACAGCAGTTCCTCTATAAATATAAAATAGAAATCTTGCTTGGAATTGTAAAGTAGCTCTGAGCTTTTCAATTAACACAACAAAACATTGTCTTCCAAACAGGACAAAAATGAAACAAGTGATTATCACACAGAAATACTGATTTTGATATTTGACAAATCCAAGAGGTGACAGACAACAACAAAGTTAACATTCTGTCTTACATATCAAATTGACATTTTTACAAATGTAAAGCATTATTAAGCTATTTTCGAGCTTTCAGATTTGCTGAATGGCAACGTCTGCTTGTTTCTCCACCACGCTGGTCAAGAAAAGAAATGTCGTAGTAACTGGATATTTCACTATTACACCATGTTGTAGTGTAATGCACTGCAAAAACTCAACATCTTACCAAGGTCTTGCCGAATAACTTAGAACTTACCAAGTTATAAGTTATTTGTCTTATAACTTGGTAAGTTATAAGACAAATAACTTACCCAGTTTATTTGTCTTATTTTTAGTCAAAATGTCTCAACCCACTTGATTTAAGATAGATTCACTTTAAAAGTAACATTTCAGCAAGATGGAGGGACGTGTTTTAAGACAAATTTTCACTTGTTCTATTGGCAGATTTTTTTTTCTCTTATTTCGAGGTAAAAGTGTCTTGAAATAAGTTTCTTTTTTCTTGTTTTGGGAGGGGCATTTTTTCCAGTGTGGTGCCCATTAGGATGAATATTTGGTGACTTATTAGGACTAATTCACATACAATACTGCATTGTGCTGCAGTATTACTGAATGAAGTTTGTACAATAGCTGGTTACAACGAGAACTTGAACAAAATTAGGCAGCTAAAGCCTCTTAGATGCCTTCAGTGTGTTGGACTTAAATACATTAAATATACATTAAATCACACATCTACAAAAGAAATGACCTGAATGACTGTGACTGAATGATGTGCAGCTTTTTGTCTATTATGGCCATAAATGTAAATGTAATTACTAACTAACTAAGTGACAGTGGGCCAGCTCAGATAAATAAACCAACTCTTGTTTTGTCATTTTACTTTTATATGATGTGAGTGATTAACCTGAATTAATAATTGATTAATAAAAAATACTTGCCTTTTGACTGTTTTATTTATTTAATATATTCATATTTATTTAACAAGCAACAGTACTGTCTCCTGTTCTTTCAGAAAAGTTTTTGATTCAAGCTGAAATGAGTCGTGTGGTTTCGACAGCAGTGATTCGGCTCCACATGTCCTGACTTCAGGGCAGGGACGATGTGTTTTTAATTTCCTGAAGACAGGGAGCTGACTCAGTAACCATTTGGATTCCCCTTTGTTGCATAAAGAGATGAAATATGAGACCTCAGCTGCTTCAGTTAATGTCTCTGTTGTTCTCAGTTCACAACAGGGACAATCCAACAAACTACAATACACAGATATTTGTGATAATTACACCGTGACATGGCAACAACTCTTTGGCCACGCACAGTGACTCAGACTGAATCTCTGCCAGGCAGCTAGCCTTCACTTGTTCTAAAAGAGTTCCACTGTGGTAGTAAACTCTGCCGCAGCGATCTAGGATTGAAACAGCACTCTGGAATCTGAAAATGTTGAGAAATTAGGTATGAGGTGCCGTTACAATGACCACGACTGGCTCCTACAAAAATATATCAATATTCAGATTTCATTAAGTGCTTTATTTTGGCTGTTTGGGGAAACTGGAACAAGCTGAAAGTAGCAGTGGTCTGCTTCCATGCTGATGAGTTTATCATGGTGTACATTAGTTTATCAAGACTTGTTTGCTGTTACTGGAAACTAGTCTTAAAAGACAGTAACTGTACCAGAAAAACTGAAACACAGGAGCAAACAGAGGGTGAATATATCTGTAGGGCTGAAGAGTTAGAAAGAGTGTGAGTGTTTCTTCACAGAGAGCCACTGATCTTTTGTAGCAGCTGTAGTCCTTTAGAGGTACATGGTAGTTTGGCATTATAGGAAATAAAGTCACTGTGTAAACACTGATTTGTCGTATTTATATCTCTGCATTAAACAAACAAGATCCAACATGAGCATAGTGAGCTCTAGAGGTGCTAGTAGGTTAATTTTGTTGTTGTTTATCGTAATATTTATTTAGGTTGTTACTCCAATTTGCCATTTAATTTCTACAAGTATTATTTGATGTCTGTTATTTTACTGTATATTTACACGGTCAGTCATAAAACATCTACAGATATCATTCAGTCATTTTGTTTGTAGAACAAATTTACAACAAAAAACAATGTTTAAAAAATGTTTTAGAAACAAAATAATTTATTAAAAATGACATTTTCATATTTATGTCTACATAATATCCCCCCATCAGCCAACATCTACACTGGTACTGAAGCATCTGTGGATTTTTTTGGGGTTTTGTGTGACGATGTCAACACTACAAACACAAAGAGCAACCAAAACCTAACAGCCTCAACAAATACATCCACTCCTTTTTACAGTCTCTCACAGTCATATCTTTTATGTCTTCCAAAAAAAAAACTCTCATCTGCACTTTTGACCATTTTTACAAGCTAAACTGTAAAATTGAATGTAATGAATGATTTCTGCCCGACCAGCATCAACTTGTAATACAGTGCTCACTGTAGTTTTACACTCTCTGTACAGTGTTAGTATCTTCTCAAGGTCACAGTCCTTCTGTCTCCAGGCAGCTTCCAGGCCAGTGCTCAGTCTGACAGTTTTATGACTTCTGTAATTGAACAGTTAAATTACTCCTGTCGGGTTATATTCAGGGTAGAAAATGAGTCAGGGCTGATGGTAAACCCGACCCCAGTAATATTCAGGTTAAACTGTCAATAAACCTTTGACCCCAATGAGGCAGGTTAATGAGATGTCATTAGTTAAGTACCAACCTGCTCTGGAGTCCTGCGTCCTGCCGTCCACACAGCACACTCAGTGGGTCCTCAGAATTATTACCTGTTAGCCATAAACACCGTAACTTCGTCCTCCTCCGGGAGTCTAAATAGCTCCTCTTTAAATAAGCTGTTGCAAGAGCTTGAATTACGCGCAGGACACTTGTGGCAACTTGTCAGAGCTGAGTGATCTGCAGCCCTGAGGTGTTCCGTCTTTTTATTGGGCCGCCCTGATGTTTTCCAGCCTCCCTCCTTCCCGCCTGGAGGAAGATATCTAAGGAAGCTGCAGGATGAGGACAATGTGTGGACACTGTCACTCATATCTGAGACTTCTGTCTGGACATGCGAAGAATGTACCAAGTGAGAGCTGAAACTGGTCATCTGTGGTTGGAAACGTACTGAGATGAGGTGTACTGACATCCACTTGTTTCATCACCGATGATGAGCCACATGAAGAAGCAGCCCAGCCAGTTCTTTTCCAGAGCATCAGCTTCTGCTGATGTTAATCTTGGTGTCAACTCATTTCCACTTTTATCTGTATGTAACAAATGGAAGATGTTCGATTTAATTTTGCCAAGAGAATCAACGACAGCCTGTGGGAGATTTCGGTAAAATCACCAACTCTGATAAGAAAAGTCGTTGTAGGGAGTTTTGATTTTGTTTCTGTCCACATTATTTGAAAGGAAGGCAGATAACATTCACAGCAATAAGAGTGCAATGTGTGTAAGTTGTGAGGACATAAATCAGTTTTCACAGCCACATTGTGGAGCCCTGCCTACATTCTTGCAACAGAAAGCAAGTGCCTGTGTCGTAAATCAGTGCATTTTACTATAAAGACTGGGTTAAACTAAGAGTTAGGATTAGGCAAGTAGTCATGGTTAAGGTTAGGGGGATTCATCAGGGTATTAATACAAGTCAGTGTAATGCCCACTGAGGAGATGGTATCATTGTGTGTTTGTGTGTGTGTGTGTGTGTGTGTGCACTTAAACTTGTACTTAGTTAAACTCTTGTTACTCATTTCCTGAATGTTTTCTTGTGGGCTCATTTTTCACTGCAACACTAAGGCCTGCACCTCCATGGAAACAACACAGCCATGGCTAGAAATGGAGACAACTCAGAAATCTATTTTATGAAATATAACAAACTAATAAAACTAATAATAACATTTTCAAATCTATTCTTTGACACAGAGGAAGCAGGTCCAGTGATTTAAGGACTTAATATGCTCCAATATTTTTTGTGTTAGTGAGAAATCAGGCAGCAGCAGCGGTCTGAGAGATATTTTACTTCTGGGGAAGCAATTACAGTAGTCTAGGATCCAGACCTGAGTATAGCATGTAGCCTGTAGAAATGTTTTTTGTATCTTGTCTAGACAGAAATTCTTTAATTCTTGTCATGGTTTTTAAGGTGATAATAGAGAGATGATGAGCTGGTTCGGGTGTAAAAGCCTTGGTGAATAACATACAGGTGTTTCATTAGTTCTGTTTTAATTCTGTTGCTGTCTGTGGAGATGGTTGTTTTAAAAGAAGACATAGCATCAGTCACCATAACCTCAGAAAATAAGGCCCTTATTCCAGTACGTGTAGAGTCTGTGACCAGCTGGTCCAACACTGTCTGGGAGAAGAATTCCTCAGCGCTGCCATATTTGTAATTATATGAATACTATAACAGCACAATTGAAATCAGCTCACATGATAGACAGTAGTTTTCAAAGTCATCAATGTGTGCAAAATGCTTCTGGGGGCCTGTAAAAAGTTCCTGATACTGCAATACAGGAGAATGTCAATTTAAGCAATATAGTCAAAGAGTCAGATTTCCTACATGACAACTGTTTGCACTGGTGATCTGCATCCTTTCCTGTGTCCTCTGACTGAGGGAGCTGATTTGATGAGGACTGCTGCTCTATCATTTAACCAAGTTTCAGTTAAAAATGTACAAAACCGAGGTTTCTCTGGACAAGAAAGTCTTAATTTTAAAATACCTTGCAAGTCAGAGACCTGATATTTAATAAAGCTACGTGAGCAAAAGACATTGTCTGACACAGTTTCGGTTGCACAATCAGATCAGATGAAGTCTCTGTGAATTAGACTAAATGCTTGTACATGGTTTTCCTCCTGATGCTGATCAACACAGAAACATGCTTCTCACTCTCTGTGGTGAGCCTCATCATTAGGCCACTGAGAGGAGGTGGGCATGAGTCCTAGATGTCAGCAAAACCCTGTAATGCTGATTGCCACCGGATTGTCCTTGTTTTGTTCAGATAAGCTGGAACTTTTGATGCCACAGTGTGACATGCTGACAGGCCCTTTTTATCTGCATCCTTAGTTTATGTGAGACATCTCTGGGAGCAAGGAGGGAGGGAGGGCTGGGAATGATCCATGAAGTTTCCTTGTTGTCCTGGGTAAAAAGATCTTTTTTAGATTCTCCTGACCTTCCCAAAAATTAGTAGTGAAGTGTGAGAGGTCACGGGTTAAGTTGCGCGTTAAGTATATCAACCCCCTCTCTGTTTAAATGAATTCAAATGGCTTAAATGGCTCTCAGAACAGACTGATAGTATCTACGAAGCTCAGCTTTTCAGCAGAGCATGCAGAAGAAATCTAGATATGCAATGCCACCAAGTGGCTAAAACATTCAGTACCTTTCTGTGAAGTGGGGACTGGACCTGGCACAGGACTCAAAGCAGAGTGTCTATTAGGTCCATAACTTCCCATTATCCTTTGGACATGTAACCTATGCAGACAGTTCACAGAGCCTTTTGTTTGGGATAATTATGTCTTTAGTTTCTGGATCCAGCACAGCACTGTGAGAGTTAAGGTTTTTCACTGAGATGGTGTAATACGGACTGAAAATAACATTTGCAGGTTATAGTAGATTGTAAGGGCTGAAGTTACTTTGTTAAGTTCTTAAGTTGGCCAGCTGGTCCTGGCAAATAAATGCCCACAGAGTGATCAAGACTCTAAGGGGAAAGCTCTGTTTGAGACAAAGTAGATATTTTGTGGATACTGGCAGTTTAATAATAGTAATAATAAAATCGCCACGTTATGACCAGTTTCTGTGTAAAGCAGCCATGCACATTTCACTCCAGACATTTTAATGGAAGTCTGGCTATTTTTATATTAGTGAGGGAGTCTCTTACAGCAGTCTATTAAGTCCTTATATGTATGTTGGCAGAATGAAGGTCAACCTGCTCGTCACCTCTTGTAGTTTAGTCCAGTGCAGGACAATGTGTCAGTGAAACCAGAAGAAGAAAAAAACTGCAAATAGTTGTTTTCAGGAAAGCATTTATTTAGGAGCCTTTGGTTTGCAGTTCCAATAAATCATACATTTGTCTGATGTGTGATTTCCCATGTTTATTTTTTAAATTTCCCATAATAATGTTTTTGAATATTTTGAATAAACACAGAGCTCTTTAATGTAATATAGATCATTTCTGCTCAGATCTGTGGGTCAGCCGGGGGGAACCCATCTGGAAACATCTGACCCTCCTCCCAGATTAAACCCAGATGAGTTTGATAGTGGTCGGATGCACCAGCTTGGGAGAACAGCTCAAACTGGCATAGCACTGACAGGTGAAGTTTTCGGCCCAGGCATCGAGGTCTGCGGCAGAAGGGAGGCCCACAGCCACGTACTTCTTGTCAGCCCGCAGGATTTTGAAGTAGGTGGGGTTTAGGTGCAGGTAGTGGTTGGAGTCGTAGTCCTTCCTCACACAGCGGCCCTTCCCCTGGCACAAGGCCTCGCTGCACAGCATGGCAGCTGCTGTCACGTTGGCAATGTACGGGTTGAAGGTGGATGTCAGGTACTCAGACAGAGACTGACAGGAAGCCTGCAGGGACAGAGGGAGGTTTACAGGTGAGACTCAGGCGTATACCTACTTTTTGTTATCAACATGTCTTACATTTATGCCAACACTCCTAATTAAAACCACCATCGACTGCAGTAGAAAACCTAATTCCCCCAATTCAGTGTAGTTTGTTAGTTGAACATAGTTTTACTGGAAGTTGTCATAACTCAAAAAGAGTGATGCAAACTGTTGCATGCAACTAACTTTTAACGTTGAGCTGATACATGAATGTGTGCACCAATTAGCTGTAAAATCTAAACCAAGTTCCATGGGGGTTGAGTTTACCCCAATATTAGATAAACTAGCACTGGATGAAAGGAAAAAAAACACAAGTCTGAGCAAATGTCCTCTCCTAAAAAAATGTTGAGTCACTTGGGAAAGCATGAACATAAAATTCTAAATGGCAACAAAAAATATTTGGATAAGTCATCAGACTTAATGGAGACTATTTATCATTAATGGCACTTATGTGAACTTAAGAGTAACTGACTCTCCAATAAGCATTACCTTGGAGCTGCTCAGTTAATAGCAACTGCAAATATCTTGTGCAATTTTGCATTTTCTTCCACTAAACAACTGCTCTATTCATTCCTCAACTGTCCACAGCTGGCTATGTTGTACAGTAAGCGAATGGAGGGCTTGTTGTGGAGAACAGAAGGAGCAGATTAGACCAAGTAACAGTATGAAAAATGAAGGGACAAACAGCTCAGATGTCAGTGAGGACTGCGAGATACAACGTAGCTCCGTTAGTTCAGTTCAGAGAAAAACATGCGCTCAAACATAACACTGATGTGATGGGAGAATGTGTGAGCGGAGACAGCCAGAGGGGGAATACCAACCAAACTACAGAGAGGATATGTTAAATCATGGAGGTGGGAGCATCAAAGGGAGCTGGTGAACTCAGATTTACTGATGAAATCATAAACTTAATGGAACAGAGGAAATTTGATTACAATTTTTAAGAAATAAACCAAGTTACTCAAGCTACAGAAGGAACATTCCAGCAGGATAATGCTCCAAAACACAAGAGGCCTGACCTAAATTCCACGGAGCACCTGCTGGAGGCCATGGGCAAAATAAAGGCAGCCATCAGTGCTCTGATGTAGTGAACAGAGAGCTATGCTGGTAGAAACATGACAGAAGCTGTTATAGTTGTTAGGCTATTCCATAAATCTGCCTTAGTCCCTATGGAGATGCTGTCAAGGAGTTCTGCAGGCTAAAGGACGGGAACTTAAGACTGAACCAAAATCTTCATTTTGATTTCACTTCTTTTTGTGGAAAATTTTGCTTGTCAGTTGTGCTTGTGCTAAACAACTTTTTATTTTTTAAGCTCAAGTGTGCTTTTCATTGAAACAAAAAGCTTGTCTTCTGTTAATGCACTTTTCTTTCAGGAAGGGGTCTGCGTGCTGTAGGGCTTGTATTCACTTCATTTCCCACTTCAGAAGTATGTGACACCGCTTCGGGCTGCACAAAATGTTTGCATTACAATTGTGCAATTTCACTTGGGTTAGCGTCAAGTGACAAGAAATTAAGATAAGACGCAGAAAAGCAGAAAGGTCAAATGAAACTGCACCAGCTCTGTCACACATCTGTCAGCACAGATAACACACACACTGCAGAGTCAGGACTGTCAGTTCCTCCTAAAGCAGGAAACAAAGGCAGGTTCATTATTTGCTGTTTAAGGCCTGGTCATCTGTGTTCCTGTTTTCAGTACAGTTTGTTATCATGGCTGAAGACAAACACAAAAAGTTTCATTGGCACATCGAGTTTATGTGAGCATTTCCATCTGTGGGATGATGAAGATGATGATGATGTGGGGCATCATTTTACAGCCAGTATGCAAACAGAAGAGGTAACAACAGCCTACTTTCCAGTGTATATGCTGGCAGGTGAATACTGTGGTGCCATTTACTGACTGAGAGTGGACTAGTTCATCGAGAAGCTGCGGTTACCTTGCTGTTGTAGTCTTTGGTGCCTCCCCACATTACGATGCCAGAAGCTCCCAAAGCTGCAGACTCTCCAACGGTACTCACTAGATCCATCTGAAAGAGCAAGAACCAGACAAAAACCCCCTTCCTTAACAAATACAGCATTTTAAGACGGATTTCTTCAGCTGAAGCCATTTGTTTCAGTTCTTTATGGAATATTGCATATCAAGTGACAAAACAAATGTAACTATGATGGGAGCAAAGGAAGCAGTCAGGCTTGCTGTACAGCTACAAATTCCACCAAAGGAGGAGTTTAAGGTAGATGGATGGGTCAATAAAACATTAGATTTTAATCAGGTCAGAGGCTGCTATTCATTTCCCTCTTTTAAGCAACATAAGCATTGTTTCTTTTAATTATGACCATTTGATTACCTCAACCATGAGATAAATATCCTGACCATGATGATGAAGGTCCTCTACTCTACCACTATTAGAGTTTAGTGTAGCCAGTCGTTGACACAGCATTAAGAATCCTCCTACACTGTTACATCCTTAGCTAGCCATTAAGCTAATTTGAGTTAACCTAAACCCTCACCTGACTCTGAAACTTCTGGGTCTGATCCCTGTACAGTGGCCTGGAGTAGACGTAGATGGGGACCGTGTAGGGACGTCTAGGCAGCGCCGCCACCCTCAGTGCCTCCTGGACACGGTTGCGGACGTAGAGTGCAGCACGGGGGGAGTTCCTCAGACCCAGGTGAAGGTAGATGGAGGGAAAGAGGGCGGTGCTGCGTTCCCACAGCCACAGCATCTGGTTGTTCAGCTTCTGGGTCTTCATGGAGCACTTCCCCGTGTAGCCGGGCTTCTTCCATTCGTAGTTGTAGCAGTCAGGAAACAGGTAGAAACCCCAGCGGCGACTTGGACGCTCACCGATGCCGAGGCTGATGGTTTTCTCCATGAAGCGCTGGCTAGCATCCTGGAACTGGCTCTTTGCCAGTTTGGAAATTTTCTTCGTTGCTAAAAATGGGGCCATCTGCAGAGCATGAGCGATGGACAACTTCTGATAAATACGTTTTGATCCCCGGTTCTGATCCCACAGGGGTCGCCAGGACTCCCAGTCAATGACAGCCAGCCCAGGAGAGGAATCCTGGGAGATATAGTGATCTATTTGATTCTGGGCCTTGGTCAGATGTTCCGTCAGGTTGCCATCTTGGGGGATTCCGCCTCTGTAGCGTTTGCGCTTCATGGTGTCAACTTTAGGGTAAAGGCCGAGGCGGTCCTCGTAGAAGATGGTGAGAAACTGGCCTGAAACAGCTGCAGGTGTGGTCACCGCCTGGAAGGCTCCCGTGTCCAGTGGGATGTGAAGTTGTTGGCACTGGTCTGTGGGGGCGTTCCATATAGCCACAAAGGGGTGGTCAGGGATCAGTGGTGGCTCGGTAGGTGGTAAGCCAAGGACTGAGGTGAGGGATCCGATGACACAGAGGGCGACACAGGACAGGAAGGGTGCCGCCATTGTGATGACTCTGGACAAAGAGGGTCAACTATGAATAAACACCAGGGAAAAGAAATTAGCTCCAGTTTGTTTTAAATGTAATTCCTGTCACCTATGCTAGCTACACCGTCTCCTTCTCCACATTGAGGCTTCACTATATCAAGTACTATCCCAGAGTTGTTAGTGTGGACAAGAAGTGGACAATAAACCGCACAGCAAGTCCACACTGATGCAGGCTTGTAATAAAAAAACATGTAAAATTTAACAGTGTATAATATGGTGTAAACCTACCAGACAAGCCAGATTTCCTCTGTAGCCATTTAGTTGCTATGCTCAAAAGGCTTTTACACCAGCAATGAAATAAAATACCATTCATGCAATATTAGTGTTTTCATTTCGGTAGCTCAGCTCACCCTGTGTTTATCACTGATATTATAGTGGGTGTTTCTGGTGCACTGAACCATATTACTTTTGAAAGTATTCCTAATATTTTGTCCACACCAACAATACATAATGTATAATTATACATTATATTAAACATGAGGACCACTCTTTCATGTAATGCAGTCCAGTGCGCCACCTCCACAAGTTTGGAAATTTATTCCACAGAAACAGAAGAAAGTTTGTTGGTAAGGATTTCATAAATATGAGATTATTTCCTACAGACTTCAGATTTCAGATCATATATCACATATTATTACAGTCAATCTGTCAGCATTAGTTTAAAGACAATTGGTCCAGATGTTCAGATGACTGATTCAACATTATATGGATATATCAACTAATGTAATTCATCTTACTTGATGAGGAAGATACAGATTTCAAACCATTTCTTAATGTTTATATATTTTGATACCAAATCATCGTCTCCTACCTGCCGCGCTCTTCAGTGACCTGTAAAGAACTGAGCAGTGGTATTAAACTTCTCTGTCTCTGGGTTTTTGCTGCTTCATGTGTCGGAGGAAGCAGTTTCTTCACTCTGATCGATCTCTATCTGCCTGATGTTCTAATGTTAATAATCCACGTCTCCACATTTGGAAGCAGCTGTGTTCAGGGTTCAGTGATCAGTTGATAGTTTTAGTCCAGTATTGGAATGTTTTCAGTATATTGACATTTACTTTTAGAATTCAGTGCAGCAAAGAAAGATAAGAAACCCTGTGAATGTAATCAGACAGTGTTTGGATGTACCAAAACTATACTGAGATGTTGTTAATGAAATGAATGACACATTATGTGTGACGTATTTATGCAGGCTTAGGTAGTGCAGATAGATGGGTTCATATATACATTCTAAGTTCAGCTGTACCTAAAAAACTATATTGTAACAAACATTTGTTTACATCTGCATGCTTCCAGTCACAAAAAACACCTCTATTTCATCTTTAATTGCAGTGAGCTACAAAAATGTCCAACAGAACAGTGTAATTAAATAAAATACGCCACTATTTTGGGTTGCTGAGTTCCAGTCCACAGGTGTATTGTCCCCTAAACTGCATCATCTTACATTACAGAGAGTGCCTGCAGTCACATTATGTTTGCCTTTTACTTAATTCAATGTTTCATTGCTGTAGCATTGAAGCATGAAGTAAATACAATGCAGCTATTATTTAGATAATGACCTGTGGACCTACGTCTGCTACACCTGCTGTGGTTTTTGTGTTAGGTATGTGGGTTTATAAATGGTCTGCACAGTCACTGGAAAGTTTGCAATTTATATTTTTTTAGAAAAGCGAACAATTGTAAGTAGTTAGGCCTTAATACTCCAATTCACTGAGTATTTACAAAAAATAAAAATGACGCAATGTTGAATGTTTACATATATATTAAATAAAAGTTTATTTTTTATTAACCTGTCTAAGTTGAAATTGTTTATCACTTTAAAATAATAAATTCAGCAGACTAGATTAGCTCATCAGACTGAGTTAGTTTAAACATTATTTATGATAATAATAATAATATATCCTTTACAAATCCCCTTGGGGAAATTCCTCTCTGCATTTGGACCCATCCTGGTTAGGAGCAGTGGGCTGCCGTGGTGCAGCACCAGGGGTTAAGGGCCTTGCTCAAGGGCCCAACAAGTGGCCACAGTCGGGGATTGATCTTCCTATCGGTAGCCCAGGGGCTTAACTGTTGCACCACCACTGTCCTTTTACTTGTTTATACATACTCTTCCGCTTCTGTTGCATTCAGGTTAAAAATCA
This sequence comes from Dascyllus trimaculatus, assembly GCA_024666655.1. Lineage (NCBI taxonomy): Eukaryota > Metazoa > Chordata > Actinopteri > Pomacentridae > Dascyllus > Dascyllus trimaculatus. The sequence continues at coordinate 33,126,211 of CM045448.1, forward strand.
CCAGAAATTTTAATTTCATCTCTCTCTATATAAAACACAGTTAAATGTGTTTCAGACAGGCAGCTCATGTCAGAGGAGTCAGATGGTTCTCTTTCCTGAGTCACAGTGGTCGTATTGAAGAACCACGTTCTTGGGCGTCTTGTGGCTTCAGCAGTACAGTAAAAGCTTCATGAGGGCTGAAGCTTCACACAAAAGATATATTTTGTCAAACAAGAATTCATTGTTCAGGCTGAAAGTTTGAGTCGCTTTAATTTCATCTCCAGATGTAACATTCTGAGTGCTGATAATGTAGTATTTGGTACAGTTAATTCAACAGAAACAGTTGAAAAAATACAACTGCCTCACTCAAAATGTCCCTTTTCACACAAGTTTTCTCAACTTTTTCTTTTATTACAGTTTGCCACTTTTAAAAATATATATATAATTTTCTGCACACATGGATACTCAACCAGCAGAGCCTCATATCACAACATATTGCTCCCAGTGTTGTAGATTCACACCACTGATGTGTCATTAACTTAGCTTCACCCTTGTTTTATGAGGCTTTTGAAGTTTTAATGACTGATCCCAAAAAATGTGCTGAACAGCTTTTTATTTAGTTTAGTTTTCAAACACAGAGAACTGTAAGTTAAATACTGCCTTGTCCAATCAGTATCAATATTTGAATGATCTGATCAGCTCATGATTTTTCTGCCATTTTTAAACAGTTTAGGAACTCACCTTGTTCCAGAACTACAAAAGAGTATCTGTATTTGACTTGTTTCCTCTGAAGAAACATTCTTGGGCTTTTGAATGTTTCACATTTTTCATGTGTCACTGCCTGTGAGAAAGCAAAGACTGTAATCTCTTCCTCTTTTCATTCTCTTAGTGTCAGTCTTAGTTAACAGACGGTAGATTGCTGTTTTGAATGTGGAAAGATTAGAGTGACTTTGATGTTTTTTTTAAGGCTCAACTCTGTTTTCACCTCGGGGTGTACTTTACAAAGACTATGTACAGCTACACTGAAGCCCTTACATGGCTGCAGTGCTCATCAGACGTGGCAGTCACTAAGGGGAAGCTCTTTCTCTGATGATCCAGTTTGTCCGCCGCAGTTTCCCTGAACTCATCCTCTCTTTATGTGAGAACAACAAATGTAGACACACACAGCATAATAAAGAAAGGTCTTTATTAGTAGTGCATTTACATTCAGGTAACATTTTTCATGTGTTGCATAGTCCTTGTTGCATATGTGGTTTACAATCTTAAGACAAAAACAAAACAGTAACTATAGGAAACAAATACTGCATCGTGATGAGTGAAGTGAAACTCTTCATACCTGAACTTCACCTGAAGGCTGGTTGACAGACTCATGACAGATGCTACATTACATGTCTTAAAGACCAGAAAATAACAGGTATAGTCCACCATAATTAGACATCTTGGGGAAGGCCGGACTCAAACCAAGTGTAAGGTCCACGTCTGAGCTGCATTTGATTTGAACTGACATGTTCTAGGTCTCTGGTCAACCGTTTGATTACACAAGTGATGCCGATTGCATTTTACTAATCAAACTGCAGCATCATTACCAACTTGAATGTACAAGTTTACCCCAGTCAGTTTCACTACTGGCCTTTTTCCTGACCTTTTTAAGTGCAGGCTGCTACAAACAACAAAAATCTATGTCTAATAATGTCTAAAATGCAAAATTAAGTTTAGAAGTGGTACAGTTGTATTGAGGGAAAGTTAAAGGGTGTGTGACATTGACAGACTGTACCAGACTGCTGTGTTGAGGAGGCAGCTGAGCTGCAAGGCAAAGCTTTCAACCGTTCCATCGCTGTTGCACTCCTCATCTACGGTCATGTCCTTTGGTAGTGACCAAAAGAATGAGATTGTAAATACATGCTGCCAAAAAGATTTTCATTCACAGGGCAGCCAGACGGAGGAGCTCAGACATCTGCAGACAGTTCAGAGTAGAGCTGCTGCTCCTTTGCACTAGAAGGTGCCAGCTGAGGTGGTTTGGGCATGTGGTCAGGGTCCCTCCTGGTGGGAACCTTCCATAGTGACTTCATGGGCATGTGGGAGAGAGCCAGGGATAGACAATGGAGAGATTAAACATTGGATCTGGGAATGAATTGGGATCCCATGAGCGTAGCTTATCTGGGAAAACTTGTCTAACCTGCTGCTTTCACAATAGTAGAGATAGATGGACTGATGGATGGATGGATGGGTGGTACACAAAGTCAATAGAAAGACACAAACGGAAAAAGACTTGCTCTGGGAGGCATAAACTGAGCTGAAGACACATGTGCTAGTCAAAAATATGTCAACTTGAAACATTTGCAAACTTACATCAGCATCATCTATCAAGATGTCATTTCAGTGTTTTTCTAAAAGCATTTGTTGTCTGCTCTGCAAACACTACAACTACTTAGACAAGTTCAGTTTAACCTACAGTCTTGGTGAAGATAAAATGAACTTTGACTGTTACGAGCATCACAGTCTAACATTTCTTTATAGGTCTTTAACACCAAAAATTCAACATAGAGTGTCCATGGCCACAATTTCCACAAGCAGCTGTCTGAGCTTAGTGGCATTCACTATGTTGAGACTGAAGTTATGGTAGCACCAGTTTTACTTTAAAAGATGGTAAGTTCATTTTGTGCAAATCTGAATTCCCAGAGTTTTGTAATTTAGCCTCATATCCCCCCAAAAATGGAGTATAAGATCTAAAGTCTGGCAGAGTAAGTCACTGAGGACAAAGACACCCTGTCAGAACATGAACACTTTGACTGTTTAAATGCTGATGTAGTTGGTAGCTTCAACAAAGTCCTAGCAGTACTCCGATTAGTCAGTGTTTATCTAGTTCTAAAAATCTAGTTTTATGAGAACTGAGCAAACATTATCTGCTGATGAACGCTGAGGCAAGTGGACATTGACAGGAGATTGTGTTGTCAACTTTGGCATCCCAGTGAGATGCTTCATAGGATTAATGTTGGAATTTCCCAGTTAAAGGCAGTCAAGATAGACAACGAAATAGAACAAAGAACATAGTCTAATTTGAGGCATCATGGCAGTTTTTCCAGATTTAGATCTGTTCGGGTTTGTATTCATGTCAGGTTGTGGAAAAACTGCCTTGGCTTCAGTTCATGTGACCTGTATTCACTCATCAGTCGGCTTCCTACTTCATGTTCTTTCAGATGATGTATCCCCCATCTTTGAAAAGAAGTAGGCCTCGCAGAGCCACAGTACCACAGAGCCCGTCTGAGTCAGATACAGTATGTGCCTTCTGCTACATCCTGTTCAGTGTTTCGTCATATCTACAGTACTGTACATCAGTTCAGAGATAGCCTTTTGTCAGTCACATTGAGATGAAGTATGATCAGCAACTAAACCCAATCTGCTGATTAGATTCCTCCAAACTAAGATATGGTGACACCAGCTTTAACACTGTCGTTTGCAGATTAAAAATACAGACAGGTTCTTTCTGGTGTTGAACAAACCAGACCTGATCTGCTGTTCCTACGGTGAAAAACCTCAACAAAAACAGATAGCCTTTGCATTTTTTGCCATGTCCCAGCAGGCTCAAATATGTGAATGTTTCCTGACAAGCTTTACTTTAGGAGTATAATATAAGCAACAGTACAAAAAATATATATTTTTATGTATAATGTCAAGTGAAATAACACCTTATTGCTGAGAAAATCAACAAGGTTTAATGCCATTACAAAAAAACTAGATGTTTTAAAGAATGTCTTTAAACACCACAGACCTAGAATCAGATCTTAGTGTGTGTTTTCCTACATGTGACTGGTAGAAGTAGCACCCTTTGGTTTTCATTAACGAACTTAGCTACAAAACAAACTGGAGGATCATCCAGCTGAGCCACACTTTGCTGAACCATGAAGCCTTTCCTCTGATCCGGTCCTGAGCCATGCAGTAACGCTGGATTATACATCCTGTCAGACTTTGTCTTTGCTGAAGGTTACTCAATCCACAGTTCAACAAACAGTATCAACCACTAGTAAGTGACATTCACATGGAGGAAGTGATGCAGTTGTTGGCCAAGGAGGCAGTGCAGATTGTTGTCAAAGTTAATCACAGTCCACCTGGTTGAACTGCAATCGCCTTCATCTGTTAAAACGGCAAACGTCTGTGTCATGTCAAGTACCATCGCGCTCGTTGAAAAGAAAAGGAAATGGCATGTTTTTTTTTTGTTTTTTTCACACAATTGTTACTTTTCAACACAACAGCTGTCAGAGGAAAATGCCTTGTTTGTAATTCACACTGACCACCTTTCATTTTAACGACTTCTTTCTTCCAACCAGCAGTGGCCTCTACTGGATGTTAGAAGAACAGTTTTGCAAATATAATCATCTGTGGTCCTAATAAGAGTTAGAGGATAAGATGCTCAGACATCGAGTTACTGCAAGCAGCTGGTTAGCTTAGCTTAGCACGAAGACTGGGGATAAAGGGAAAGTAAATAACCTGCTTCTGTCCACAAGTAAAACAGTGTACCAACCAGACTTGGCATTCACTTTGCAATGACCATATTTGTCATTGCAAAGTAAATCTCTTTGAGTTTATGAACTGTTGTCTATAGAACTACATGAACAACTAAACATGAACATTTGGTGTTACTGGACATCTTCATATTAAATCATTATAGTTTGATATTTACACTAATATGGCTTTTTTCCCCTTTTGATTTTGACATTGTGTTCATGTCAGCTGTAGCTGTAGCAGTTGCTATAGCAACAGTTATCTTAAAGCTAGAGTACATGACTTTAACAAATAGGTAAACGTGCATTACATTCAAGCGCAGCAAGTTCACACCATGCTCATTAAGCCGGTTCACAGGTAAAGCTCTCTATAATTCACAATATACCAGAGTTTTAAATCCGGTGTCTGTGGCAACATTCCTGCAATGGCAAAAAAATCCACTAACAGAAACAACAACTTTGGAAGCGAAACAGGAAAAGATCCTGATGATTCAAATCAAAACTCACAATATTAGAGGAAGGATTAAAAGAGAGCATTCAATGGCGATGACAAACATCATAAGCACATAGAGACAGCAGCTGTAGATCAACTGCCAGTGCGGGGAGACAGCATAGGTTTAACATCACAGGGACAACAAAGTCACACAGGAGTCGAGTCCCGCATTCAAATTGAGTCAAAGAACATTTTGGAATAAACATACTGACCATGTGTTGAAAAGTAACATTTTTTTTGCAGATGAGTTGAAATGAGCCAATTTGTTTGTCTTTTCTTTTTTATCATACAACCATGTTTGCCAGCAATAAGTTCAACAGGAGCATCAACAGCAACAGGTGGTGGCTGCAGCCAGTTGGTGGCGCCACATTCTCCTTTCCCTCCCACCGCTCCCCCTGCTCGCCCTCCCACGCTGTCCTCTTCCTCTCTTGCTCGTCCGTGTCCTCCTCCCATGGCCCTTCATCCTCCCTCACTTTGTTGATGCTGTCGCAGCTTTTGCCCTCGTGGCCTTCATAGCAGTGACAACGGAACCTCTCAGTCAGCAGTTGTAGTTCATGCTGTGATTGCCACCCAGTGACCGTAAAGTCTCCTTCACCAGAGGGATGGATGTGGTAGGTGTCAGCACTCAGGTGGAGGTAATGGGGGGCGCGGGGGTCCCGGCGGACACAGCGGCCGTTCCCTTGGCACAGGGAGTCACTGCAGACTTCTGCAGCACGAGTCACGTTGGTGATGTACTGACCCAGGCGGTGGCTCAGGAAGGACTTCACCATAGTGCAGTTGTGCTGTGGAAACAATATGACACAACAGACATCATGTGACAGATCATCAATATTTTTATATTTCAGACTTTGCACTAAACTCACACCCTCTATACATTCTTCTTTCACTCCTGTCCTCTGGTGTCCCAACTCTGTATACTGTCAGGACTTCTGGTCTCCAGTTCGTTTCTGTATTGATTATTTGTTTCCAATTTTCAGATGTGGGATCAGTTGTTGGGAATAACACAGCATTTTACAGCACTATTATAGATATATATCTCATTAAAGTTGACTCCCTTCTGTGGTGTTAAATGATGAATATAAATGCAGACAATAAAAAAAAAAATCTATATTTTCAAGTGATGCCTCCAACCTTTGATTGATAAGAATGCTTAGATTTGCCTAATGAAGAAGCAGAGATCAAGTGTTTAGGAGATGAAGTGTTTTTATATTTGAATTAAAGCTGCATTCATTGATTTTTGGACACTTGAAGATCACAGAACAAGATGTAAACACAACATCTGACATATTACCACCTTATGACATGACTGTTAGCAAAAAGGTGCCTACTTTCATATCCAACAGCAAAGAGTAGCATGACTCTTCCATTAAACTGTTTGAGTTCGACTGAGGAACATAAATCAACAATTCCTCACGTTTGCTGTTACAAATGCATGACAGGCAAACTGAGTGCACAAATTCAACTTCCTGAACTGAGTCTTGTCAGATATAAACCATAAGGAAGTTCTCAAATGTATCTGTCAAATGTGGTCCACTCTACATGTATACAATTTATTATTTAGGCTTATTAAAGTCTATATGCATATAATGTCAGTAAGACAGGGTTAGGATGAATGGTTTAATTGCTGTGTGTCTGCTGGATGAGTAGGGAAGGCAGCTGTTTGCTCACATGCTAACCATTACAGTTTTATGAGGTGATGACATGTCCGGACTACTTGTCTGAGGTTGGTGTGAAGTTTGCCTGCCCTCTAGTGGACAAAAGATCTAATATTGCTTCTTCAGCTCTTGTCCTAGGGCCTGACAATAGCAGATACAGTACTAGTGCCAAGATTATAACAGCTGACATCAGATTTGGTAGCTGAAATTGTCCAACCCTAGACAATACAATGAGACAATGCATGCTAGGAGTTACAGTAAGGCTGATGGATGACATCTGTGCACAGGAGACCTAAAATTCCACTGCAAACTTTCGAAACCCAAATGCAAACATAATGGCTTTCTAAGAGTCTGGTGGTTCTGAGTGTTAGATGCTCTTAAAAACACGGCCATTATACTTCTGAAAATGTCAGACTGGTTTCATAACACACAGCAACCACATAGTGTCAACCCTCTATTGTCTGACTACTATTTACAGCTGTGGCTTGTCTGGAGTCCAGTACAAATCAAGAAGCTTGAGCAGAGAATGTGAATCTCAGACAGAAGTAGAAGTATGACAGTAAATCTTTCCCCTACATGAACACATACCATGACCAGTAGGTAAATATCCGGTGTATTATTGACCTGACAGTGAGAATCAGAGTGCAAAGAGCTCTTACCCTGGACGAGGTCAGATTCAGATCCCCCCAGATGACAAATCCTGCAGCTCCCAGAGCAGCGCTCTCCCCAATGGTGTGGATCAAGTCTTTCTGCAGGAAACACACAAGTCAGGTCCTCACATCACAACTAACACAGAGATAGCACCAAACACACACTCAAACATTTCTAATTCTGGGGATACAAAACATTAAAGATAGGATCTTTAGAATTTTAGCAAATGTGTGTGATAGTAATGAATTTGTAAAGATAGAACTGTTTACCCTCTGTACAGACATACAGACAAATAGATGCATTTTATGCAGTCAGAGAGGATAATTGCTACAAGATGAGCAAACCTGTTTTCATCATTTAAGGGGAATGTATTCAATGTTTCTGTCTTATTTTTGCATATTGCACTTGGCTCGTTAAAATACATCTCCACTGATGCCTCAATGCTTATTTTTGTAAATTCTTACTGAATCAGCTGATTATTTCCTGCTTTTGATTTTTTGTGGATCTCCACTAGATGGCAGTGACAAGTAAAATCTGACCATCCTGACATTCAGTAAATTAAACATGAGCACTGTTAAGAAGGAAGAGCTATAAATGTTATGGTGTCTTTCAGCTAAAATTAATATCACTTTAAGACCTGAGCTTTTGGTTGATTTAATCATAACTGGAGAGAAAGAACCAGGAGACTCTGAGGACTGTGTGATTCTCCAGCCATGATAGAGCTTCACGTTGAACTGTTGAGACCGGACGTAGTGCCAAGTTGAACCGCTGCTGCCGTTTCCTGCAAACCCACCCACAGCTTCCTCCAACACTCCTTACAAAGACTTCAGCTCTTCATTGGTGCTGGTGAGCAGACAACTCTTTTGGTCAATGGTCTACACTTTGTGCTCCCCTCTTCTACCTTAGTGGTACTCAGAACGCTTTACACGTGTTTTTTATTCACCCAAACATTGAGACACCACAAAGCTGCTGTGAAAGGTGATTCCCTGCCATCGGTAGCAACTTTGGGTTCAGTGTTCAAGAACCGTTTGACATGCTGGGGGGGATTAAACCACCAACCTTGCAATTAATGGACAACCTGCTCTACCAACTGAGTCTCAGCCGCCCTTTTCACCTTACACTTTTTAAAGTCCAGTATGGACCAGAACTGCACTGGTGTCAGTCTGACACTGGTAATGTCCGTTTAATGGGCTTATCAGCAAATCAGCAAACTAACTTCTAGTGATTGAATTTAAACATCACTGCCTTACCCTGTAGTTTAGGTAGTCGCTCTGTGACTGACTGAAACATGTTCTCTACAGATCTGTACCCTCGACTCAGCCTTGACTTGGCTACTGCTGATAGCAGTTCATGCTCATGCTTGCTGTTTGCAGTCTTTTCCATGAATACTGATAAATATCTTCTGCTTGGGATCTTCAGTACTCTTCATTCACATTCAGAATGATGATCCAACATTCACACCCACTGACTGGCTGACTCCATTGAAGCAAGAAAGGGATTTAACAGCTCACTTTAATTCTTTTTTTTATTTCTTAACACAACTATTTGTGGAGGTTTTCAGGCATGGCAGTATAATAAACACGATGAAATTTATATTTAACAAAAAAAGAAATAAACAAAGCCATAACATCTGAAAGGGTGGCGTTGATAGATGTCAGAACTTGGGTACACTTAGCCCACATAATATTCTAATGTCCTGGCACAACTAACAAGCGCTACATGTAAACCTGCAAAATTCTGGTTAAAATTGGAACCACTGTTTTTGTTCCACACAGAATTCTAGTCAGTCCAAGTATACTTTTTGTCTTTGTGCAGACAGCCCAAAAAGCATTTTAAGTCACATTGGAATGGAAGTTAAAGTGTCATCTAGTATGCGGCAAGCTTTATATCTGAATGAAACATGGTATGAGAGGGTAGATGATCTATTTTATTGTGTGCCTATAGTGTGGGTACAGGATAGATTATGTAGATTATGTGCTTCCTAGTCAACTCACGGTAAACTAACTACAATGTTGTGATAAATGTTGTCCTTACTGTGGTGAGGAAGGCCAGGGCCTCGTCTCGGTAGCCCAGCCTCAGGTACACATAGGTGGGAAGGTCATATTCCTTTGAGGTCAGTGAGGCGATGCGGAGTGACTCTCGAATCCTGTGCTGGGAGAAGTGCAGGTTGCTGATGCTGTCGGTGTGACTTTTCCTGATGGCCACAGAGGGAAATAGCGCTGTGCTGCTGTTCCAAAGCCACAGCAGCTCGTCGTTCCTCAGCCTCTCCAGCAGGGGGCAAAAGCCTGTGTAGTTCTGCTCGTGCAGGTTGTAGTTGTGGCAGTCGGGGTAGAGGTAGAAACCCCAGAGGGCATTGGGGCGGAGGCGTGTCCCCAGCTGGATAGTCCTCTGCATGAATGCTTTGGCACTTTTCTCAAACCGCCGCCGTGCCAGCTCCTCCACCTGTGCTGCAGTCACATTGATGTAGGCCTTCATGGTCAGCTCCCTCGACTTACGACGGTAGATGTCCTTCTTGTGCCAGTTACGGCTCCACTGAGGCCGCCAGAACTCCCAGTCGATGACAGCCAGGCCTCGGAAGTCCTCTGTAGGGATGAAGTGGTTGATGTCCTGGTAGGCTTTGAGCAGGTGCAGGTCCAGGCTGCAGTTCTGTGGCAGGCCACCATGCATGGCACTGCCCTGTGCAGTGTAGTAGGGGTAGTATCCCAGCCGGTTGGCATAGAAGATGGTGACGTTCTGGCCCGTCCAATCAGCTCGTGGGCTCCCGTGGATGTGGAAGAGGCGGTCAAGGTTGGCGGTGACGTTGTACTTGATAGTGCACATGTCCAGTGGGGCATTCCAGGCAGCGATGAAGGGCTTCCGACCAATCAGAGGCAGCTTGGCGGGTTTCTGACCAAAGGCAGCATGGAAGAGCAGGAGCAGCCAAGAGCAGGTGAGAGCGACAGGTACAACATGGTGGGAGGAGGATGCCCCGCCCACTGGCACCACAGGCATTCTGGGTTTTAGGAGGAGCAGCTGTCAATCATCCTAAACAGAAAGGGAGAGTGACAGAGAAAGAAAAAATCTGTACATTTCCAGCGCCAAAGATTCTCAAAATCACAGGTATGCTACTGTTCCTGGTCTGTACTTTATGGAACTATAGGTAGCATTTGTTAAAATATTGCATGAAAGTTAGGATTAGGATTAGAACTAGGTTTTGGATCACTCAGATGACACGCAAGAGTATTATACAAAATGATTCACTGTTTAGTTGTTATTGGTTGTCTCAGAAGGTGTCACCAGGATATGACTGGGTGACTAATAACAAATACAAGGTCACTTTTTCTATTATACAATGACATGAAACGATGACTTGTTGAAATTACCATAGTTTTGAGGTTTTTAGAAATACTGATCATACAAATGTGACAATCATCAAAGCTTTAGTAACTCTGGGTCCTTGGGTGTCTGTCTCTATGTGTAGCCCTGTGATAGACTGGCATCCTGTCCAGAGTGTCAACTGCCTTCACCCTGAGTCGACTGGGATAGGCCCCCTTCTGACCACAGAGGATTAAGCGGTGCATAGATGATGGATGGATGGATGGATTGGATGGATGGATGGATGGATGGATGGATGGATAGTAACACTTGGGTATATTTCAAAAATCTTTTTTGATCTCTATTTCAGAATTCCAACTCTAGAAGTGGTATTTTGTTGTGTATTGAAAGTTCCCATTTGGGTATCAGTGCTGAGGTTCACAGCCCCAAAACAAAAATGCTGTATATAAGTGTATATGAAGAATTCTCCATGGACGTCATCCATACGCCAAGAGGCCCCAACTTGGATCTCAGCCCCAAGGTTGAGAAACTCTGGCATCTGATCTCATGCAGCATTTCACTGCACTGACAGATTGACAGAATGAACAGCAGAGACACTGGACCTCAAGGTTTTAATGACAATGTGAAATGTTTCAGTCTGTCTACAGAACTGAACTTCATTCGCCCCTTCTGACTGCTTTTATATTGCTCAGTGAGTTTATGGAAGTCACAGTTTGATGAGCTCAACAGTTGCTCTGACCTGACCTCAAACTTCTCATGCACAACTTTTGCCATGTAAATAAATGTCTGTTTCACTGTTCTTTCTGCCTTTGAGCACAACAGTGGATCATGAAAGCTTCAGCATTTCATTTTACATGTGATTTTATGAGCCTACAGATCTGTAAATCCGTGAAAACATCTTGGATGTATTCAGCGCTGACATTCTGCTCAACCACTTATTGTAAAAAACTAAACCATCATTTATTCTTCAGCTATTTCAGTTTTATTTAGAAACCCCGGTGGTTTCTAAGAGTCGATAGACTGCAGTACAATAGATACAACGCTACATCTTTGGTGAATCTGTACATGTTTATGCAGAGGCAGACAATTTCCATTCGATGAGTGTGATTTTTTTTTTCCAAATATTTTTTTGAAGTTTCTTTTTCATTTTCATGTATAGCGAGAAAGACAGGGTGAAAGGGGGTATAGATCAGAGAGAGACATGCAGCAAAGGGTTGTGAACCGGACTCAAACTCATGACTGCTGCTGGCAATCTGCACCAACATGGCAACGCCGTTGACCGTGAATTTGCACTGCTTCAGTTAAAAGTTCCTCATACAGTTCATGACATTTGCAGAGCTGAAACGATTAGTTGAATAATTGATTACTGAAAATTTTTCTTGATTTAATAATACACTAGATGAGTTCTTTAAGTCATGTCTAAGAGAGCATGCCAAAGCTTTTTTGGCTCTCAGCTGTGAGAACAGTTTTTTCTTTGTGTTGTGACTATAAACCCAACATCTTTGAGCTTTTGGCCTTTAGTCAGTTGATCTGGAGATCATTTTCTTTATTATTTGATTGACTCCAGACTATGTTGTGTCTGACCAACAAGCCACAATATCAGATTTTTTTAAAAAGGAAGACAAGCAAAACCAGCAAATTCTCCAGTCTGAGGACTTGAAACCATCACATCTTTGTCAGCTTTTCTTGAAAAATCTTGAAAAAGAAATAATCGGCAGCTCATTTTCTTTTGACTGACTAATCAGTCTATCAACCAGTACTTATCAGATGTCAACATATAATTCCTGACAGTGTGTTTATTTAATTGTTCTTGTTTTTTCCACTGAAAAATGTTATTAAACTTTTATATCATAACTTGCATAAGTTGAAACATTTGATTTTTTTTTTCATCCTGATCATTGCTGTCCTCTGAGACATAAATAGTTCTTGGCTTATTTCCATGGCACCCAAGGGTCAGAGGTCACTGAGAGGAAGTCAGTTGACACCCAGGGATTGGAACGAGGACTTGAGCTGGGCAGACCGCAGCTTTCCTGTCCACATCTAGTCCTCTGACCAAGAGCCGAAGCCCCAGGCCATAATGACAGGCCTCCCTGCCAAATATCTCAGTGCGGCTCGCTGTTTGCTGTGTCTCTGCGTCCCACATACAACTTTTTGAAGCAAACAGCCAGTCAGAGCGCAGACAAAGACTGCAGTCACATGTCTGAATGCTGTACGTCTGACATTTCTGATCAGTCAAATTCAACAGTTCAATCATTACCCCTGCAGTTGTGCACTGGTGCTGGGCCTTAGTGTTAATATTCATTACCGTGCTGATGTCTGTTTACATGAGTCTATTTGTATGAGCCTTTTTATGTTGTCCTTGTTTCAATAAACTTGCCTTGTGTTCACTGTACAATGCATGAGCAAGCAGCAGGCTCCAGGCCTGAGTGCCATAAACTGCCGTTCCTTGAATGGCCATTTGGAGCTGGTTCTAAAAGTGAACCAGCTTCCCCATGTCTAGGGGGATCACAGACTCCCATATTAACATGTCCAACATTACAGCAGAAGCAAACATGTTTACAACCTGGTATCAAATGCGATTTTGGTCTCAATAGCTAATTTCCCCGTTCATGACAACTGTAGGGGAGGTGAATTTTTATATAACTTAACAATATATTAACACTTAAGGTTGTGGATAAATAAGGGCGTTGCCACTTTTAGTAACCAGTGGATGCTGTAACAGGACCGTCCATTGCCCAGAGTTATTACGCTTTAGACTGATACTACTAAATTTTACAATTTTAAAAGGTAACAGGACAAATTTTCAGTCACCTAGTAACAGTTTTCCGCTTAAACCATGTCAACACAGATCATAGTGGGTTTGTCACGTCCTATGTTAAAAATGCAAAGTGAAACTAGCAGTAGTATGAGCTGTCATTAAAGGAAAATGTGACATTTATTATTCAGAAAGCCACAGTTCCATGCTCATTTAAACATGGCATTCACAAGTAGGGTTCTTGAATCGTAGGAATGAAGCACTTCATTTTGTTCTTGTGATTTTATGGGGTTTGTGTTTTTTTCTATCCGAGTGATGTCGGTTTGGAGTGAAAGTATTTTCCTTTCTTTGTGTTCTCGCCAGCTTCTCCTCGTAGGATTGGAATTAATTTTCCTGCTGCACTAAGTGACAGCAGATCATTTTTCAAAGCAGACTGTACTGCAGCATTACAGTAAATGTATGGCTGAGTAGCTCTCAGTTTGAGCTGAAATCACTTCCATGTGAAGCCTGGCAGGGAGCAGAGCAGACATGATCTGACCAGAAGAATGTGATTATTCTCTTTGTAGGTTTTCTGCTGGAGCTAAAACTCTCAGAGCTGCGTCATGGCTGATGCTGGCTGGAGAACATCAAGGTGCAGCAGATCACTATCCTGCTACACCTGCCTGTGGATACCATCATAGATTGAACCAGACATGGGCGGTGCACCTGTGGAGAGATTTAAGCTCGGTTCACTCAAGCATGAAATTATCTGAAACAAAGCAGGCATTTGCAAGAACCTGAACAGAGTGACTGCATGTTTCTGCAAGTTCTCAACGTTGGTCAGAGTTACGACAAGCAGCAGGATTATAGATTACTGATAACACTGGATTCATATGGGCGTTAATGATGTTGCCTTTTTTGTTAACTTGCTCGTCAGTGTATGGTGGCCCAGAAGGGACAATTCAATTCAATTCAATTCAGTTTTATTTGTATAGCGCATATTTACAACACAGGTCGTCACAAAGCGCTTAACATTGTAAGAAAGAACAGGAAACAGTAAAACAGGAAACAGAAAAACCCAACAATCCAAAGTTGCTTTTGGATTCCCTATGAGCAAGCAGTCAGCGACGGTGGGAAGGAACCAAAAACCCCCCATGGTAGGGAAGGGGGGAAAAAAAACCTCCGACAGAACCAGGCTCAGGGAGGGCGGACATCTGCCTCGACCGGTTGGGTTGGGAGTGGGGAAGAGGAGGGAGGGAGGGATAGTGACAATGCAACTGCGAAAGCCACAACAGAAGTTAGCCCACAACGGAAGTGCGCAGCCGTTGGAAGAACAGGCTTTGTTTCCCGGGGACAATATTTTCTGACAGACCATTTTGATTACTGGAGAGTTTAATGAGACGTCAGTAAAACACTGTTCCTCGATCATTGTGATTAATGTTGTTACGTGCTTTCACAAATCAGCAATGTTGGCCACCGTGTTGAAACTGTCATGACGTTATGTATGTGCTCTGCCGTCCATTATTGTGAAACTAGCTCTGCAGTAAGCAGCGACATTAATCACAATCATCGAGCAGCAGCGTTTAAACTAATTAAACTCTCCCGTAATCAAAATAGTCCGTCAGAAAATATTGCCCCCCGGAAACAAAGCCTGTTCTTCCGACCGCTGCGTACTTCCGTTGGGGGTTAACTTCACTTGTGGTCTTTGCATTTGTGTTGTGGCTTTTGTGGTTGCCTTGACCCTTCTGGGCCACCGTATCAGTGTCTCATCAAACCACTTATATGAAAATTACAAACACAGCACTTAGTTTATGCCTCTACTCGACTAGATCAGGCATATCTTGTACTCTTTACTCCTCTGCATTGTCTGACAGCTTCAGTTACTTTTCAGATCACAATTTTCTCACCCAACCCGTCAAGTGAACACCACACACCTCCAAATTCGGTCACTATATTATCACTTTATCAGGTTATTTTACTATGAGCTATTTCAAAACTCACCTTGGATTAGCTGGAAAATGCATGGTCACAAGGCTGAAGTTAAGGCTGTTTTTCAGCACTCATGACAAACTGAATTTCTAGAGATGGTTCTCACAGGACAGAGATGCCACAAACACATGATGATCTTACACAATATGATGCATTGCTGTAGATTAAACTACAAATCAGTACATAAAGTCAACTAAATTAACTCATTCTTTAATATATAGTCTATAGCAGTAAAATTCAACATACACTTTTATGCAGCAGTAATATTAACTTCAATACTTCATATATAATAGTAAACACTGACAGACGCCATTTCTTTACTTTTAAAAACTTTAAGCACACATGCATACTTAAGGAAGGTTTGAATGCAGGACTTTTAATTGTAGTGGAGTCTTTCAACAGTGTCATATTCCTGCTTTCACTCATTGGAAAGATCTGAACATTTCTTCTGCTACTGACTACTGCTAACTGGGTATGATTGGCACAACTTGGTGCCAGTTGTTGGTTAAACTATTGCTAGGGTGAAAGAACAAGTCAAAGTCCCATGCTTTGCTCAGTCTAGCTATTTGTACTTGGACTACAAGTTGAATCTTGATACATTCATTGGTCATGATCATTTTCATTATTAGTTTGGTTAAATCACAAACTCCGAGCCTTCATGAGCTCCACTCAGTTGTTCCTGTCACAATAAAAGACGGAAGGAGCAGCCTCAGATTAAACACAGTGTTCATGTTTAAAGTCTGGCTTTGTGTCAACATGAATTATTTATCCAAAGTAGCTTGGAGCCGTGGGTCGGTCTGGCATCGATTTAGATAAGAGTTTGTTGATGTCTGTGGTTCTTGTGGAATGGCTCCGTTCATTCAACAAATACAAGAAAGAGAGAGACCGTCTAATTTTCAGTGTCTCTGTTGGAAAATTGGGGTGAATTTGAGGGACAGTTGCCAGTGTCTGAAGTTGGGAGGGTTCTTCGGCAAGAATGTTTGCATACCACCATGCAGCTCTCTGGAAGTCTGCGCAGCTGGCAACAGATCATTTTGCGATCTCTTATCTGCATGTTCGCACAAAGATTGGAGGGAAGCCAGTTTTAGTCTTTGGTGTTTGGCTCAAAGTGCTGCTGTACAACTTCAACAAGCCTCAGCAACCTTGAAGGAGTTCACTTTACACCAGTCAGTCCTGGAGCACGGGGGAGTTTCACACCCAAAGAAAGCATTCAGTCCTCTGTCCTTTGGTATAAATGCAACTGACAGTTTGATGGAGGTTTTTTGAAAAAAAGGATGGAAAGTGGAGAACACGCTGAGCACATTCAGAGATGCCAGGAGAGGGAGAAGGATGTCCTGGGTTTGATGGTTGGGAATGGAGCCGAACCCCTGATGGAGGGCATAGGGGCGGAAGCCAGAATAACAGATTTCCTCACATACGCCATCTGTCATGTAAATATGTCCCAACACCAACTGGAACATCACCGAGTCACAATACTATTCAGAGTTGCATTCAGAGAGGATTTGACAATTAATGCTTCACCTTCTTAAGCTGTTTCCTATGGCTGCAGCTGACAAATAAACACAACTCAACTCTTTTTGAATGTATTTCCAATTAAATAGCTGCCTAAGGAAAGCACTATTTGTTTTCATTATTGCATAAAGTAAATGGTCTCCAGCCAATGCATGTATGTTACACAAGCTGCACTCAGTCTTTACATAGAGCATGCATAACACATGATGGGTAAAAGATCTACCACTGCATCTAATTCTATATGAATCAGTTCTGCAGATTCATTTTTAACCAAGTGGCTCATTGATTAGTTCATAAATGTGGGAAAACAGTGACAAAGGTTCATCACAAAGTCCCAGAATCAAGGTGATGTTTTGGAATGTTTGGTTTTGTCTGATAAAACTAGTGGAAAATAAAATCAAGTTCAAATGATGCCAGTAGTACAAACCATAGATAGAAGAAGTAGTCAGGGTACAGTCAACCTGATGTGATAGAGGAGTTGCTTGAAATCCGCGGTTCCCAAGTCAAGTCTGAGGGGTCACAAGATCACTAACTGGACATGGAAGTTGAAATATTTACAATACTTCCTCTGCTACATAAAATAAAGGCTTTTTAAGAATTATTCAACCCAAAGTGTGTGCCTTGAACACCTCAAAGGCGTCTAAGTGTCATCAAGGTCAGATGACTCAGCCACCTCTGCTGGCTCTGAACTGCATTCTAATATCTGAGTTCCTCATCATAACCCGAGTCCTGAGTTCTTAGACCCTACAGCTACTCTCAACCACGTATATTCAATCTTCTTCTTTATCCTATGGCAGAGCTTTCAGGCTACAGCATAACATGTACCAAATTGATGCATTTGATAGATACATTTTGTCATATCAGTATCAGATAATGAGATATGTACTGCTCGACACAGCAGACGTCTGTCACATCGGAAGGTCAAGTGGTCATAAAAATGATTACGATTCATCCTCTGGACACCAGAAGCATTCACTTTGAATTTAATGTGAGTGTGGCCAGCAAATTTACTGATAAGTTTCTCCTCTGTTGGCCAAACAAACTGGCTGACATCGGAACCTTCATCAGAACTGAAAGAAACATTTATTTAAAGTAAATGTTGTATGAATAGGAGGTTAGTCAGATAATGACTGCCTGTACCGCAGCTCTCCATCTTCATACAATGAAAACAGCATATCACACTGTCATCTGACTGTTTAGAAAGTGCCTTGTCTTCACCCTAATGACCGTGTTTTACTGTAAAATGTTTATCCAGTTGATTCATTTTGCCCCAACACGCAGAGGAGCCAAACTGAAAATGAATCATGAAAGCTTGTCTCCTGCATCATCTCTTCGAACACTCTGTAACATGACTCTGCATCAGGACTTTCCATGAGTCACACAAGGAGCTGGTTGAACCATGTTAACCAGAGTGCGGAGTAAAGCATTTTACCAAATGTCCCTGGTAACTGAGTGGGGTCATGATTCATATGTCTCACGCAAGCCTGAAAACAAAAGCTGGAGAACAGGAACCACCAAGACCGAAGTCTTTCCACTCAATGGAGCCAAAACTAATCACAGCGACTGGTAAGCACTGAGGCTCCAGAAATCACTCTGCCAAGACGAAGACGATTGGTGAGTTTGGGTTTGGGGTGGATTTGTCAGATGGAGAAAACAGATGGGTGATCTAAGAGGAGACGAAAGGACCGAAACATGTAGTCGAAAAATGGAGATGAAAGCAGTGAAAGAATTCTGTAGATTCATAGCAACTTACTGCTGGTTGAACGTGAAAGGTTGTGAAATCCTTTTCTGTTTTCTATTAACAAATTCTACTTTTATTGGAGCATTTTAGTAAATGTTCAGGCACGCTTTAATATATAGGATGAGCTAACCTCAAACTGCCACTAATATTAAAGCTGGAGTGCAGAACCTTTACATCTAAATGAACATCTGTTGAATTCAACCCAAACAAGTTCACTCAAAGCTGATTAGGCCTGCCGGCACCAGGTAAATCTGTCTGTGAGTTGCAGTCCACCAGAGTTTTCAGTATTAATTCTGTCTATATTAATTTCAATATTAATTTCTGTCTGGGGTGACAATAACAAGACATTTTACATTTAACAGCAAAGAGTGGTCTGCCAGAGCTGAAGAGCGCATAGTGATGATGATGATGATGGAGCAGGCTACGGCAGTATGGTTGAAATACCTAGGAAGCATCCAAGAAAGGTCTCAGATTCCAACAAAGAACTTTCAGTTGAAGGACTACGGTCTGAAAAGAAAGCAATCGACAGCAAGGCGTATGTCGTAAGCAGGTGTACACTGTGTTTGTGTGATTACTCTCAATGCCACAAGGGGGAGACAAAAGTTCCACACCACTGGTTTAACCCTAGATATGTTTTTCAATGTCCACCTGAATAAAGAGACCTACTTTAGTCACTTCCCTGCTCCACAACCATGAAGTTTTAATGAAGCTTTAGCAAAAACTGCCATTCGTACTTTCAACTCAACAAGACAACAAATGAGAAAGTAAACAGCAGCCTTATAACAAGTAGTCAGTGGACTGATGTTGGTGAAATTGTTCTTAAAAGATTCTCAGATGCCACATCCATTTAGTCTTAGTAGCACTACGAAGTGTCCTCAGTGAGTGTGCCACACTTGGCAGCTGTCTAAAACCGGCGGTGAATTGCATAGCCAGATATGGCCTTGTCCCACCACAGGGACCTCCAGCGTAGAAAGGCTCATAAAAACTTCAGCCAATAAATTTTCATCTTGACACATGCCTACTGCAGGTGATACACGCAGTACATCCAATGTGAACTAGAACCAGAGTGACACTGGGAGATACCAATATCAATATCTTCAAGCGCGAAAATAATATATTGTCCAACACATTTTCTTACATAAACACAGATGTTTTTAATAAACTTCTTAAAGAACACATCTACTGAGGAGGCATTGGTGGTATAATGTTGGTGTTGTTTCTAATATGGTGTTACATGTTGGCCAACATACATGCCAAGAGCTGTGATGGAAAGTATATGTGCATGTTCTCAAGTATTATACTTCAGTACTGAGGTATACTTTACTTGAGTATTTCCATTTATTAAATATGGCATTTTTTAAACTCCACTCATTTATTTAACAGCTATAGTTGCATGGTACTTTGGTCATAAATTATAAATTACAGTGCATTATTATACTGTAGATTATAGCTCTGCATACCCTCACAGGTGTTGTAATGGTAATTCATATTTTATGAATTACCATTAAAACATATATATATATATATATATATATATCTCCAGAGCTTGTCCAGAGCTCTTAGATCTCTGGACAAGTGGTCTATCACAGGAGTGCTCACATCCTTAAAGCTGTTGTCATTTCCCCTTTTCTATTAGTTGTTGATATATATCAATATATATATATATATCAATATATATATATATCAATATATATATATAGATAGATAGATAGATAGATAGATAGATAGATAGATAGATAGATAGATAGATAGATAGATAGATAGATAGATAGATAGATAGATAGATAGATAGATATGTGTGTGTATATATATACACATATATATATGTGTGTGTATGTATGTATATACACATATCAACAACTAATAGAAAAGGGGAAATGACAATAGCTTTAATAATGTGAGCACTCCTGTGATAGACCACTTGTCCAGAGATCTAAGAGCTCTCATGCAAAAGGGGAAAGGACACATAGGACTGGATGGCTCCAGGTCAATTTTCCTGGCTAAACAGTGGTCAAAATAAATGTCTTGACTGTACTATGAAACAGAATACAAGTGTACTGTGGGATTTATGTTATATGACCTATTTTACTTTTGTCTTTTCCCCTTTTTCCAGCTTCATTGTTTAGCCTTCTCCTTAGCTCAGACTCAGGACCAACACTGAGATGATGTATTGAATGTACTATTGTGAAGCAAAATAACAATGAAAATAAAAATATCATTTAAAAAACACTAAATTTACTCCAAAAATACCCCCATCAGCCATGCTGGTGTACTGATTAAGGAACTAAACCTGCACAGTGCACAGCACATATTTATTAATAACTCCCAACAATCACATCATATGTTTCTTGTTTTACATGTTACCACTGATGCAATCTGGATTTCTATGAATTACACAAAAGAAAAACAAAAAACAACAAAAAACTTGATGTATTTTTATAAACAACCAGTATTCCAGTCTGACTTCTCCTTTCATGCAACATAATGATCTTCTACAAACTTGACATATGATTTTCCATAATGATATTTATCATAAGATGTCAATAAACTCTACATCATTAGAACAATAAATGTATGTTTTCATTGGAAGATGTGGCCCTGGTTCTCCTCAGCCACCAGAATTGTAGTGAAACACCTGAAGGCAGAGCATCCTGCAGACGACCCCTACAATCTTTTCTCGTCTTGTTTCACTTCAGAGCTTAATGCACAGAATCCTGAAATCCTGTTAGCTAATCAAGACTCCCAGCTCGAGCTTTTGATCTTTAGCCCCAGACACTTTGACCCTTGTGTCTCTGTGAAGGGCAGACTGAAAAAAACAACATGCTCCCATAAACAGAAAAGAACTTTTTATAGGCGGCTGTGATGAACTTGAATCCAGCTGCTCTCACTGGCATTCCTCGAAATGCGTGACCTCCCGTGTTGTCGGCTTGTCTGACTATTTACTGTAAGTCGTTATGAGTCAGAGCATCTGCTAAATGACTGAAACACCACCTAAATTGGACCTTTAATGTCCCTGTAACAACCGATGCGCAGATTTTCCCTGCTGGGTGAGACACACCTCTCACAGAGTTTAAAAAATGTACTGCTGTGCATCTGATTTCTAGATGAGAAAAGTTTCTCCACTGCAAGTTTTTTTGCTAAGAGTGAGCCAACATTCCTTGCATGACAGGGCACCCCTTCCTTCTCCCCCTTCCTGTATCACCCAAAACACTCAAGCCATGCTGTAACACCAGGGTTGCCGCCTCCCTCAAGGTTTAAAAATACACTTCATCTTCCTCTTCGTGCAGCAAAACAAAAGCTGCACAAAAGTGGGACCTGATCTTTCAGCTTGATAAAAAATAAAAGCTTTCAGCAGCTGGCTGGTACCAGTGTCTCAGATCTCACCTGTAGATGCTGGGGTCTCTTCCTTGGGGGTCACAGCAGGGGTCATGGTGGCCCTCTGCATCGTACGACCTGCATTCATTCCCTCTGTCAGTGTGAAACACCAGGCAGCCATCCGCACTTATATACAGCCCAGAGAGGAGAGGAGAGGGAGGAGAAAGCGCTACCACCACAACACAGCGATTAGAGAGCAGAAAGGGAGGGAGGGGGGGACGAGAGGCATAGAAACAAAGTAAAGAGAGAAAGAGAGAGAGAGAGGTTTTAAATCCCTGTGAGTTTTCTGAGCTCCTCTGAGGTCTGATCCTCTCTGGAAGAAAAGTCTCGGCTCATCCACTTCAATCATTCTCATACACAGACGTAAACACACAGACGTCAACAGCTGTCTCTGTAAATACAGCGTGTCCATTTAAATTAAAAATAGATGTTAAATACACATTTTAAGCTACCATGAACTAGAGCTGAATATATAATGGAGTGCAATTTTTCAAATTTAGATCTACAATTCAATCAGTTTACACACCACTGGACAAATGACACATTTGTCCTCGTGCGCTGTAACTTTTTATTTCATGAACTTGCAGAGATGTCAGTGATTCCAGCTGTACACTATGCCATGCTGTGCAGCAAAACATTTCTCATTTGCAATCATCATACAGCTCAATGAACAAAGTGAAGTCTGTCAGCTGACGGAAGATGATTTTAAGAACCTTAAAGCTCCTGAAGTGTCTGTTAAAGGATTAGGTCAGCCCTGTTTCCAGCACTGTCTCAGCACTGGAGAGTAGTCTGACTACACCTCCTATCATTCTGCTACAGGGAGAGATGTGCTTGTTTGTATCTCTTTAAACCAATTATTAACTAGCATGGACCACACCATCAGTGACATGCACACAATTGTCTACTAATCTAGAATAAGTGGGATGTTGATTAGAGGTAAGATGTGTGGGGAAGGCTTTGCCGAGGATCAGTGGCAGCTCTCGAGCCGGCAGACCCCCCACCTAAGAGAGTCAGAAGAAGACAGAGGGAGGGTGGGGCAGAGCAAATAAGAACAAACGGGTGGGCCAGCATTTATAGACCTATGACAGGGAGGGGGGTGTTTGAGGTGTGATTATGCTTCTTAATTAAACATTTTATCTCTATCAGTCGTCTTGGGCAGTGCTAAGCCCAGGTTGCAGCAATGGTGCTCCTGCAAAATAGCATCAGGGGAATTGTTATGGTAGAAAAAATGGCCGTCCCAGGTGGATCATTTCTGTTTATTTCCAGTCAGACTTGAAAGCACACTTTTTAATGAATCATGTAAAGATCATTGTGAGTTTTTGGTAATTGATCAAATGAACTGATGGATGTGCTGCTGCCAGTGTTTCTCTTTCTCTGTTCATGTCTCTTGCGGTTGGTCACACTTTGGGTCAGGCCTATAATGCTCTCATCTGTTTCCATCAGTTGCCTCTTTTTAAAAATTAACATACGCTCATCAGGTTTGGGTAGGTTTTCCCTGGGTCAGGCGTGGTGTAGACATCTTATGTGCTCCACTGTGGCGCAATACTCATTCCTGTCTGTTTCACATCATCGTCTGCAGGTGGTGGCAACATGCCAAGACGTGTTATTGCCCAACAAAAATCAGGAAAGAAGAAGAGTGCAAGCTGATAAGCATTCATGGAAACAGTAGGTGACTTTTTAGGTGATGTTACCTCCAAGTGCACCACAACAACAAGGAAGAGCAGCTACTGAATGCATGTCCAGTTCTGTTATCATGTAAGAAATAGAACAATGGAGGGTTTATAAAGGATCTGAGTGTCCCCTCCCTCAATACTCCTAAATTGAGTACCCCAGAATCCTTTCTTATTAACTACAAGAAATCTTCCCATTTTATTTCTTCCTTTTACAACTTGTTACATGTTATATGTCCAGCAAGCTTGCTTGGTGTCAAACATAAATGGGAAAGGGACTTAGATAATGAGTAAATAGAGAACGACTGGCAAGAAGCTCTTAATTGTATCAAAAATGTGTTTTCTTGCAATCAGTTGAGGAAAACTCAATATAAAATCCTTCATAAATTACACATAACACCTCTCATCCAGAATAAGATGGACCCAGACCTGTCATCGTAATGTCTGAAATGTCTCAGAGAGAGAAAGAGAGGACTATATTCATCTTTTTTGGAGGTGTAAATACACATTACGGTTCTGGTCTTGTATAGCAAGAGAGCTTAGCCGCATTTTTAAAACTAAAGTAACCAAAGACCCTGGTCTCTTCTTACTTGGCCTACCATCCAAGACTGTGACACTCCCCTCTCTTAAGTTTAAATTGCTAGATAAACTGTTACTTTTGGCAAGAAAATGTATACTGGATTGGGGACAAACTTCTCACTGTTACTATGTGGTACAAAGAGATGTTTTCTGTGCTTCCACATGAGAGGATCACTGCAGTGCTGAAAGGCAATGAACAGTTATTCTTGATCACTTGACAACCACTCATGGACTACCTTCCTGCGGAGAGTCTTAATTTATTGTCCAAAGGATTCTCTTATCTGAATTGTAAGCCCTCTAAATACGGCCACTGGACATATTCATCCATACTGAGGCTGGATTTAAATTTAATGGACTTTGGCAGGTTGACATAGAATAATAAGTTGAAATGAACATGATATGGAAATGGATACTTCATGTCCTATTTTATTTTATATCTTTTCTGCTTTTATTGTATTGTCTGGGGTCTTTTTTTCTTTCTCTTTCTGGTTGTGTCCATGTACATGTCTTTTAACTGTTATATTGTTCTTAAATTTAAAAAAAAATTGTTATTTAAAAAAAAGAAAATGCAGGGTGCTGATGACGACTATCTGAAGACTATCCTTCAGCGAGGGTATAGAGAGCGTTTTGCTGCCCTGAAAACAGCCCTGAAAGACAACCTAGATGGGCGATTTCTTGGGTTGGAGCACAGTCAAAGCTTTGGGCTGCCATTAAACAACCTGCAAGTTCCTGCAGTGGAAAAACACCTGATAGATGTTTACAGATTGAACACAGGTATTAGACTACCAACAGGTGATGGGCGTGCTTTTTGACCCTTAAAACTGCTCCTATGTGTTTGAATTGTGTGGAGTGAATACATTCTTCATATACAGGTGGATGTAATTTCATGGTTTTTATGGTCCACAGTATTTTTTTTTAAACAGTAAAGACTTGAAGGTGCTTTAACTGACCAAACACGCACTCTAGAGCTGAGAGGTCTGGGTTTACAGTTCCTCGCTGAGACCACCAAGTCAGCCTGAAATGAACAAAAGATTCAACATTTCATGCGCGCTTTGCTTTCTCTTGAATTTTGCTGAACATTCAAACGGGAAACCTCATACAGAACATGCCAGTCTGCTGTAGTTTAATAAGTATGACCACATAAACCCAACAACCCTGAGAAAATCAGCACAGCGGCAGAGAACAGGAAATCGCAGAGGTCCAGAAAGTGTCACATGTTCACTTTTTACACCAGAAAAATATGCAGCAATCTTAACCTCTACGCTCAGCTCTGTGTATTTCTTAATTTGTATTCTCACTCCTCTGTGCAGTGGAGTGTCACTGTGCTAATTAAATGACAGTCCATGTGGACCCGGCACTTTAACCCAGCCCGAGCTGAGATTCCAGCGGTTAACCACACATATTTACAACCAGGAGACAAAAGTCACAGTGAACCCGATCCCTGCGAGTCCCTCTGTTAAATATACACATGGATTTTCCCTTTTTAACTCTGTGCTCTCAGACTGAGTAAATATGTCATCCAACTAAACAGCATTTACAGAGACTAGCATCAGTAGGAAGAAATACAACATATGTTGTGTGTTTAATGGTCGCATGTTACATAGTGGGGAAATGTACGGTGTTATTATGCAGAAACCTGACTCGCTCTGTGCATCAGTAAAACTTTCTGATGTTACTCATAATTGTGTTCATTCATTATGAGCTTTAAACATCAGAGAGCGTGTTTCCATACTAAGAGGGAGCTAAAAATAGAAAGGTTGACTCTGTGTTTCTTCTGTGTTTAACTCATCAGATTGTCGTATAAAGCTGCTGAACATTTAGAAGTGGGGTATAAAAGCGGTCAGCAGTCAGAGATGTATATCTGTGGTCACTGGGCTCATCTGTAGGTCGACCGCTGACTTTCAGAATGTGGGGATAGGATGAGAATAAATCAACATGATAACGTCTTCATAGAGTGAAAACTGCACACGCTGCTTGTGTGAGTATAAACCCAGGCTTCACTGCTTAATCGTGTCTCTGCTTTTAACGTTAAAATGATAATAATAATAAACTTTAATCATAAAGCACAACAACAAAAGTAAGAAACCAGTTCAGCCCTATAAAACAAAGTAAAATCAGGCCCCTAAAAGTACCAACAGCAATTAAAACTAGAAAAGCACTCAGAGAGCTCATACCTCCACCAAGGAGCTTCAGTCCACCCCCAACACAATCTCCCAGTTCACATATTTTGTATGGAACGTTACAGATACAAATGTAATTACAGACAGTTCAAATGTCCTACCGACAATGCGGCCTTCACCCCATCCGACCTAATGAACAGGCGCGGCCTCTAGTGCGGCAGCTCCTAACAGCCTCCCAGCTTCTTAGACAATCGGAGATAAGAATGCCGGCCCAACTGTGCAAATGTCGCTCAGGAAGGAAAGAGAACTCCGTCATTGTCCCTGTCTGTCGCGTGGAGCCCCAAAATGTCATGTGGTCACAGGGGGTTACCCCAAAAACAAGAGTGCCCTCTGGTGACTTTTAGAGTAAACAGCATTTAATTGTCCACCCGGTTACACTTACATTAAAAAAATTCCTGGATGAAGACGATGATCCGGATCAGTCCCAAAATTTCATCATTTGTTCCTTGTCCCATTTCACACATTTCCTGAAAATTTCATCCAAATCTGTCCATTACTTTTCGAGTCATTTTGCACATAAACAAACAAACAAACCAACACTGGCCATCACATAACCTCCTTGGTGGAGGTAATTAATTAATAAATCAATTAAAAAAATGAAAATTAAAAGGAGTAAAATAATTAGTAAGAAAATATAAACATGTTGGAGACTGAGCTAGAATAAACAATATATTAGTAAAAGACTCTTTTTAAAGGATAAGTTTTAAAAAGCCTTAGACCATCTGGTCGTTGTGCTGGAGGGTCCTGACTGAAAAGGGCTGTTCATCTTTAAAGCTTAGAAACAGCCAGAGGAGTCCTGCCTGAGGATCTGAGGCTGCACTTTTAGTTATCATTGTATCAATTCAGCAGTATAGCAGAGAGCTGAAGCATGAAATAATGTTAGATTTTGCAGTAAGGTCTCAAAAAACCTCTAACAGAGACTCAAGCAGAGAGAATGTTGCCTTATAGGATTGTAGGCTTTGATAACAGCTGCTGCACCAGTGCCATTGTTCACGCAGTTTCTTGCTTTGTGTGCGTCTTGAGGATTAAAAAGTATATCGACTAGAGGGCAGATTATGGCGTAATCACACGTTACCTCTTATCTTATCACATCTTATAGAGAGAAGATAGCATGAAAATGATTTACATGTGCTTTATGGGAAACTGGTGAACAAGACACACGTAATGCAAATATTATTTCTATAATCGATCAGATTTATAGATATAAATACGGTTACACATGTGAAATGTTCACCACTATTAGAGGAAAAATAGTGTTGAAAGGATTTGTATCAGTAAGAGGATTTGCATCCACACACTGAGACTGACAGATGCTCTGAATAATAATGAGAATTTGTACACACAAATTTATGAGTTTCACAAGATCACAGTGGAGAAACCAGCAGCAGTGACACCGCAGACAGTCTGACAGTCTGACAGTCTGACTTTCTGCCATTCTTGTGGTGTATCCAACTGTCCTTACTCAACACATGCTGAATAGCATCCCACATATGGGTACGGTCTGAGACAACAAAGGCTCTTAATGAATGCAGGCATGGATGTATTGGGAGGGCAGGATACAGTGCTGCCACTCAGCCTTGCTGCCAGTTTGTCCGATTTGTCAATTGCAGTACTGAAACAAAAATTGTCTTTTTTTTTAATCACATTTGACCTTTTATTGAACAAAAAACATCTTAAGTTACTTGGTGTGCTATCAGAACACGTCTGTGAAGATTCTCAGTCATCCAGACCATAGTCATCCTCGCGGTTTCAGTTGTGGCATCTGGACTTTCTTGAGTTTCTCGAGGACGTTCCACCTCTCATCCAAGAAGCTTCTTCAGTTCTAAACTACCTGGTTGGGAGTTCCAGATTTTTATACTCTTCAGGAGCCATTAACACTGTTGAAGCTTCAGTCTGCTGGGTGTGTGTTCCCTCTCCCCTCATTATGTAAGTCGTTATGTCCTTTCCTCTCACATTTGGGTTTGTTTATACACCAATTCTAAACGATGAAGTCCAGATGCTACGATTGAAACCACTAGGACATCAGAAGACAGTTTTTTTGCACTTGACATTTCATTGCTGGAGATGCAGTTGGTATTTTAGCGCCATAAAATGACCCACAAAAATGTAAAATGTGCCTGAAGTAGCATGTTATTTATATACAATCCCATGATGTCAGTGTGATCTTATTCCAATGGCTTAATGTCTCAGAACATGAAAACAAAAAGTGGCCTTTGCAAAACATTTTGTCCTACACTTTGGAACAACTAAATACTCAACGGTGCAGAAAGTCCTCGACACTGTCCTGCTTCATAGACTGGAAGCATGTCAGACAAGAAAACACAGGGAATTTTAAAATCAGCACAGAAACTGACAGGCAGCCGTCAGGTCTTAGTACTCAGACAACAGAGTTACGTTTGGGGTTGTCTCACCTGCATTAGTCTGAAAGGCCACTCTTTAGCTTCACTGATAGGATAAGAAGCAGATTTGGTGACATACAAACATGAGCCCATGTCTAGCTTTCTTTAGGTCAGTACAGTGCGTGTTTTAGAGAGACTCATCTTCCCTTTGGATGCACAAAGATGGGACTGATCTCCACCTTCTTGTGTGGTTCACGTGAAATCAGAGAAAGATCATTTTTAATTAAAAGCCTGTGTATTGTTAAACTGTGGCATCACGTGTGTTTCCTTTAAATCACCAGCTACTGGTGACTCAGATGTTGGATAATCGGTGATTAGTGCCTCCTTCAGATCTTCAGCCTGAGCTCATTTTATTTGCTACTTCAACACATCTTTCATTTTTGTCATCTTAAAGCACAAGCACAGACATAAGCAGTGTGTGTCTCAGTGCTGGAGCAGGTTAAAGGTCGACGCTGACAGACAGTGGCATGGATGCACCATCAGCTGTCACAGACTGTAGGCTGTAATTACATGCTCTGCATTTCTGTGTAGGAGGGACAAAAGAGAGCAGTTTGTTGAGGGGGAATTGAAATCCGAGCAGCGCTGTTTGGTGAAGTCATCTGTGTTTTATTGTGTGTTTTCTGATACTCAGCAGCAACAGCTAAACTACACTTTTCAATTACATATGTCTCTTTAAACAGAGCCGTGTTTACTTTTGGAAAATACACAGTGTTAGCTCGCAGCGAGGTTTCCCTGAATAACTGAAGACTGTTTTCTTCAGAAGAGCCAGAGGAGCTTTGGAGTTCAGGAATAACAAATGTTTCTCAGCCGTTAAAGTGGACAAATGATGAAGAAGTCAATAAGCAAGAAGACACAAACAACACAGCACACATGGGGCTGGAGCTGTTGTTGTTTTGTTTTTGTATTGCCTGGACTTCACAGACTTCCACCTGGGTTTTCTGTCATAAAACATGGTAACTATGCCTGCATTAAATACACCAGTCAGTCATTGGAATTTGGATGGTGGCACCTCCATGGATTGGACTTGTTTTTCCAGCACATCCCACAGATGTTTCATCAGCCTGAGATCTGGGGACTTTGAAGAGCAAGTTGTGCCTCAAACTGATGTGTTGTTCTTCAAACTATTGCTAAACAATATTTGCTGTGTTGCAGGGAGTGTTATCCAGTGGAAAGGAGCCGTCAGACGTCTGCTGTAAGGTAACATCCACTATAATGCAAGACCCAAGGTTTCCCAGGAACAGCCATCCATCCAGTATCTATACACCGATTTATCCTCTGTAGGGTCGCGGGGGGGGAGGTGGAGTCTATCCCAGCCGATTCGGGTGAAGGCAGGGGACACCCTGGACAGATCACCAGTCTATCACAGGACTACACATAGACAGACAGACTTCCCAGTACCATGTAGCACCTTTTCACTAGCCAGACTCCTCCTTAATAAATGTCATGATGCAATGTGCTATTATTGCAGCAGCCAGCCCAATATATTCCCAATTATGACTTTATTTGTTTTCATTTGTCTATTTTTTAAAGAATATTAAACACTTTTGGTCACTAAAATAATCACTTTAAATAATCAATAAATGACGATAAAAAGATTGACAATGATTAAGGTTTTTGAAGCTTTATTGATTTTTTTTTTAAAGAAAACTTGTCCTCAATATGCAAAATGCTCTGTATGCTTTAAAACACGCCCTAACTCAAAAAATATCCTAATTTTCCAAAAATGTCCTCACTATCAACAGATGTTTGCGCCTTTCATCCTGTTGGTTTGAACAGAATCTGTGGCACTCTCACGCTCTGTGTGGGTCGAAGAAGCACAGCACACTGCACAAATGACGGTCACCTCTCAGTTCAGTGTCAGACCATGTTTGAGCTCAGATTTTTCAAACAAACTGCATGTTTTTTTGACAAACTCTGTTGCTTTGTGTGTTCATTTTCAGCTGATTTAGGCTCAGACTGGCACAACGGTTAAAACACGTCCAATTAGCGTCCCAAGAGAACTTGGGATCGCTAAAGGATTCTCATATATTTACCTTGACTGCCATAACTCTGCTGTCATGAACACACACATAGTTTTCTAGGACGAATTTACTACATAAGGAGCTAGAAGATCTCACAAACATACACACTCATGCTGAGGACGTGGCTCGACAACAAAAACAAGGTGCTGGATTCTCGAAAACTCTTTAGCTCCTCCAGAAATGGAACAGATCCATATCTCTATCTGGTGTCCTGGCAACATTACCGCACTCAGCAGTGATGTATCAGACAGCGAAGATGGGTCTGACAGAGCTGAGAAGGAGAGCAATTGTGGCACCAGAGATGGAGCAGACTACAACAGCTAGTGTGGAGGAGCTAATGGTGGAAAAAGTCAATAAAAGTTTCAGATGGGGAGTTTTTTTTGCTCCTTGTTACTGTCACCCACTAGTTCAAAGAGAACTCCAAAGGAAACCTTGGATTTTTTGGGTTTCTCTGTTTAGAATTTGTAAGGTTTTCACCTTACTATGTGAAGTGCCATGAGATGACACATGTTTTGAATTTGCGCTATACAAATAAAACTGAATTGAATTAGATTTTTCATATTAAAAAGTAATTTGTCAATCACAGGAAGGATTAAAAGATCACAGAGAATGATGGAGGTGTAACATTTGTCATAAATGGTTGTGTAATAACGCTCACTGTCAGAAAGGGGAGACAAAAGCTCCAAACTGTAGGTTAGACAAAAACTAGAATTCACTCAAGCGAGATGCAGACCCACGCCGGATGCCTTCCTAAACATTGCAGGTAGCCCTGTGACCTTGACCTTTGACCTTTTGACCCCAAAATTAATGGATGACCAGGGTAGGTCAAGATCAACATCTGTACTGAGTTTGATTATCCTATCTCTATTTGTTATCAAGTCATGGTGCGGACATACACACCCACATACATAATAAAGACAGACAGACAGACAGACGGCAGCAAGTTCAAGGCCAAAGGTCAAGATCAAGGTCAACAGGTGCAATGTGGTAGTCCTACCCTTAGATATACCAAAGTTCATCATTGCAAGCTTCTATAGTAGATTATAAGGAGATTTTGCACTAAGTAGCCCTGTGTCCTTGACCTTTGACCTTTGACCTCAAACTTAATGGTTGACCAGGGTAGGTCAAGATCAACATCTGTGCCAAGTTTGATCATCCCATCTCTATTTGTTCTCGAGTTATGGTGAGGACATAGCCACCCACATACATACATACATACATACATACATACATACATACAGACAGACAGACAGACAGCAATGACCACCCTACCCACGGCTGACTCCATCAGCGTGGGTAATAAACTTTTTGTTTTCTGACATATATTGATCATTAAATAAAATTTCATATATTGCAAAAGAGATTTTTAAAAATGTTCTTGATAGGCTTTAAACAGCATTATAATAGATGGCTTAACCCTGTAAGCTCTAGACTACCTTATGAAATTTCCTCCTGTGAAAGCACCCAAATTCAGTTAGTCTGCAGCTCCACAAACTAAAGACTAAAATGAATCATTTTGGGCTTTATGGATAAGATACAGCGGGGAAAATAAGTATTGAACACGTCAACATTTCTCTCAAAAAACATATTTCTAATCGAGCTATTGACATGAAATTTTCACCAGATGTCGGCATCAACCCAAGTAATGCACACATACAAAGAAATCCAAACATTTATGTCCATAAATTAAGTTATGTGTAATAAAGTGAAATGGCACAGGGAATAAGTATTGAACACATGAAGAAAAGGAAGGGTAAAAAGGTCTGGAAAGCCAAGAAAGCAGCTGGAGTTTGTCAGTATTTAGAAGGTTAACCTGTCCCCTATTAGTGCAAAGTAATATCAGCTGGTTTAGTCCTGATTAATGCCTTTTAAAAAGGTTTCTCACCAGCAAGGTGTTAGACAAGAAGCATTGCATGATGGGTAAAAGCAAAGAGCTGTCCAAAGACCTACGCAGCCTTATTGTTGCAAAACACACTGAAGGCATTGGTTACAGGCGCATTTCTAAACTTCTGAAAGTTCCAGTGAGTACCATTGGGGCCATCATCCGGAAGTGGAAAGAACACGGCATTACCATAAACCAGCCACGGCCAGGTGCTCCTCGCAAGATTTCAGACAGAGGAGTCAAAACAATCATCAGAAGGGTTCTCCAACAGCCCAGGACCACTCGTGGAGAGCTTCAGAAAGACCTGGAATCAGCAGGTACCGTTGTTTCAAAGAAAACAATAAGTAATGCACTCAACCGCCATGGCCTCCATGCACGCACACCACGCAAGACTCCATTTTTGAAGAGGAAGCATGTTGAAGCTCGTTTGGAGTTTGCGACACAACATTTGGATAAACCCATGACATTCTGGGAGAACATACTCTGGTCAGATGAGACCAAAATTGAACTCTTCGGATGTCATAAGACACAACATGTTTGGAGGAAAAATGGCACTGCACATCACCCCCAAAACACCATACCAACAGTCAAGTTTGGAGGTGGGAGCATCATGGCGTGGGGCTGTTTTTCAGCATGTGGTACTGGTAGACTTCATATCATTGAAGGAATAATGACTGGAGAAAAGTATCGAGACATTCTTGATCAGAATCTGCTGTCATCTGCCAGGCTGCTGAAGATGAAAAGAGGGTGGATCTTTCAGCAAGACAACGATCCCAAGCACACAGCCAAGGTAACACTCAACTGGTTGAAGAAAAAGAAAATAAAGCTGCTAGAATGGCCCAGTCAATCACCAGACTTGAATCCAATTGAAAATCTTTGGAAAGAACTGAAGATCCGGGTTCACAGAAGAGACCCCCGGAACCTTGAAGATTTGAAGGCAGTTTGTGTGGATGAATGGGCCAAAATCACACCTGAGCAATGTATTCGACTGGTTTCTCCATACAGGAGGCGTCTTGAGGCTGTAATCACCAACAAAGGTTTTTGCACTAAGTATTAAATAAATTTCAGTACGCGTGTTCAATACTTATTCCCTGTGCCATTTCACTTTATTACACATAACTTAATTTATGGACATAAATGTTTGGATTTCTTTGTATGTGTGCATTACTTGGGTTGATGCCGACATCTGGTGAAAATTTCATGTCAATAGCTCGATTAGAAATATGTTTTTTGAGAGAAATGTTGACGTGTTCAATACTTATTTTCCCCGCTGTAAACTTGGGAGATTTTTGATTTTTAAAAAATACATGTAATAGCTTTCACCCCAGCTGCAACCTTTGTGGCTGAAAAATGAAGCCAGCATGTAAGGTCCAAAAGATGCAGATTCTCAAATGTCTCCGTGAAGACTGACTCCAAAAGACAGTCAGTCTTCATGGACCATAGATCCTCATAGTAAAATATGATACTTGACAGCAAAACTAAAGATGCTGACAGCCTGGTACAGAAACAGTTTTGGTCTCTACAGCTATTTTGTCATGAATAACTAGGGATGTGGCTGCTGACTGACAGGTGGATGATGTCACATGACTTCATGACTCAGAGCTTTCAGGAGTCAGTTAAACAAATGGTAATTATGCTGTCTGA
Organism: Dascyllus trimaculatus; assembly: GCA_024666655.1. Taxonomy (NCBI): domain Eukaryota; kingdom Metazoa; phylum Chordata; class Actinopteri; family Pomacentridae; genus Dascyllus; species Dascyllus trimaculatus. The sequence continues at coordinate 33,160,529 of CM045448.1, forward strand.
GCAATTCTTGACTGCAGCAGTTGTGTCATTTTAGTACTCTACAGCCTCTTCACTGTTTGTGCCACACGGTCCAACTTTAACTAACTGAAGGAACCTTTATTTGTCACAAACACATTTTACAGCATTGTGAAATGTTGTTTTCACATATCCCAGTTGGGGTCAGAGTGCAGGGTCAGCCATGGTGCAGCGCCCCTGGAGCAGGAAGGGTTAAGGGCCTTTCTCAAGGGCTCAACAAAGGCCGCATTGGGGTTTGATCCTCTGACCTTCAGATCAGTAGCACAGAGGTTGAACCGTATTTGCAGCAGATTGATTGCAGATACATAATGGCCACAATAAAGTGCCAGTACAGGACCAAAAAACACAAGCCCTTAGTTTGAAGGTTGTAAGTTAAAGTGGTCTCCGTAATGTTTCAGAGCTGAAGATGATGTCTTCCAATAACTGCAGGTCATAAGCTGCAGATATTTTAATAACATCAATGTGAGGGCAGCAGCAAATTCTACAAAGCAGAAAAGGTCTGCTAGATGAATGACACTCAAAGCCTGCTTCAGCATACACTTTTCCAGGAATTTCCTCACTAGATTTTTGCACTTTCTAAGGTGTCCTCACTCCCAAGAACAATAGGAGCTTTTGGACGGAGTGAACTTCACACACGATGTCCTTGTAGACGTTTGGATGAATGCAACACTCACAGAAAAACAGACTGATTTCATAATACCTCAACCCTGTGTGTGTGCGTGTGTGTGTATGTGTGTGTGTGTGGAGAGGAAACCACATTCCCACAGTGGGTGGAGTGGGGGGGGGGGATTGGTGGTGGGGTGTGTTTGGATTCCGCTGGCCTGGCGCTGTGATCCTGACTGCAGATTGGTTTCCACTACCTCTGCAGATGAAAGGCCCACCCTGAGCCCATACTACCCACTTCACCTCCTGGCCCCCCCTCATCCACTCACTCACCCCAGCGCAGAAACCTCAGCGTCTCCTGGCTGTGGCGGCTGGAAGCTCCTCACGAACATATGGACTGTGTTATGAAAATGTCTGGGCTCAGACAGCACGGATCCCCCCGCCGCTTTAATGGCCTCGGCTGTAATGAGGCATCGAGTTGCCCTGGGAGGAAGAGATGGTTCAGGGTCTGCATGCATTCAATACTTACTACATGATATGGGAGGTTTCAGGGGGAATAAGCTGATTTTCATCTGTTAAACGTGCATGGCGCCCAGTCCTGCACTGTGGTGGTCGACAGAAATTAAATTTATCCATCAAAGAGTGGAAACTGCAAAGTGATTTTTGTGCTTGCTGGAGCTGAAGGCCATCAGCCTTCTATCATACTGGCGGTTTAAACTGTTGTTTCCACTCACTCCCATCATGTTTGAGCTGCTAGACTACAAAGTGCAAATATTTGAAAAACCTGCTCAATATTTTCCAAATCATTTCTTAGATTTCCTTCCTTCCAGACATCCATCAGATTCTTTAGTTCTTCTATACTAACTTTACCTGTTGTAAGGGCTGAATGTAGCTGTAATTCTCAGCTGATGAACGTGCACAGACTTATCAGCTGAACCGACCTTTATAGTGAGCTGTGCTTCATCATTTAGGCATCCAGCCACTAAGCTCAGTGTTTTGGTCCAGTGTCAGCACTCACATAGTGTCGCTTTCAGCCACAGTAAGCAGCTTGTTTTGAGGGAAATGTTCCAAAAAGCCACCTTAGCTTTCTAACCAGATTTAGATTTATTATCTGACAAGGGACAATGTCCACTTGTATAGGTGTGTGTTGCATTAACAAAAGAAAAATGTATGAGATGCTTTACTGTAATGATGAGACAGTAAGTCATAATTACAAGAATAGATCTTGTAATTAAGAGATCATGCAGGCTGCAACACGAGCCCTGGTTTTTGTTCTGTATTTGTTTACAGTTTGAAAAATGAATCAAGCTGAATTAACTGTTAATGGTTTCTTTTTGCTGTTTACTGTTGGATATGTGACTACTGTCAGTGGATTATTTAGATACTAAAGTGATCCCCATGATTCTAATGCAAGTTCTTAATGTTCCTGCCCCAGTATGTTCATACAGTTACACTGTATGCTACAAATTAAGCCTCCTTTTTAACCAATATATTTATGAATATATATATATATATATATATATATATATATATGTATATATATATATACATATATATATATGTATATATATATTCATATATATATATATATATATATATATATATATATATATATATATGTATATGTATATATATATATGTATATATATATATATGTATATATATGTGTATATATATATACATATATATTATAAATAATCAAGCTCATATTCAATAAATTAAATCCAGTAACACATCGCTGTGTTCTCTAAGCTTTAGCATAGACATAGGCTTCTTCAGCACCACAGCACCCCCAGCACCACAGTCACACGGCTACAAATGAAAGTTAAGTGAGAATCCCAGTTATTTCAACTCGGCTATCTCCTATCATAGTGGCACTATGGGTCATACACTTTACCTCAATTGTGAATGTTTAGCAGGACAATTGGCATGAGCTCCCTGCAATTTTCCAAAAACATAAAAACTAAAGCAGACTTTAACATTTGGTTCGTTTCTTAATCACTGTTCTGCAGAATCCATAGTAGTTTTTTCTAAGCACCAGCATTTTTTTTCAGTTCTTCCCAATAAAGAGCGTAAGCGCTGCGCCCTGCTTGTTTTTTTTTTTTGTTTGTTTGTTTGTTTTTGCAGTGTTTTGCCTCTTTCGTGCAGCAAGTACTTCTGGATAAAATCTCCAAACATTTTAGAAAGGAGCTGGTATCAACACTGTCGCCCCTTTTCAGGTAACCAATCATATGGCAGGGATTCATCACCCTGGTAACCAAGAAAATGGAGGAGATGCTTGGTCTGGCTCCTATTCTGAGCCGATACATTGAGACAGAAATGATCACATCAGGGCCGACGCCACTCTATCATTACAACAGTGGTTAGTGGCAATGATGTCAATATATTCCTGCCACTTCTGATAAAGTGCTCCCCAGCCTGCCTGTGAGTTTATCCCACACTGTATGGACACACACCCTTATTGATGGAAAGAAAGCTCTGGTGACTTTCCCTGCCAGTAAAGGAATCCAGACAGAACAAAGCTCAGGAGCATTTGGTCAAACAGCAAATCAGGTTCAGAGTCCTTCCCTCACAGTCTCACAGTTTCCCTTCCTGCACATTAAAAGAAGCGTTATGTAACAAAGTTTACAGTGAGGAAGAATTATCATTTCCTGTTTTAAACAACATCATCATATCTCTTCCCTCTGATCTAATATCAGGCCATCACACAGAAGGAAGTGGACATAATTTCTTTCATCACAGTCCCTCTGCTGTGGCTTTGACCTTTGACCTACAGTAAGTGAAGCACGGCCTCCTGTCTGCACCTATTAACACGTGTTAAACAGACCTGAGAGTCCAGCGATGGGACCTCTCGTGTAGTCTTGTGGTTTCTTTCAAACAAGTCAGTGAATTTCAAAGTGCATTTCACTGCAGGGCTGCCAGTTTTCCCCTCCGACAGTTATGTTATTTTTTCTGATGCTATCTTCGCCCACCAGCCTAACTCTGCATTTTATGGACCTCAGGGAGCTCCGCAGAGTTTTTGTGTTGATGTGGGATCAGGATCTGAGAGGTCGACTGGATTCAGAATCAACATCCAGACTGACGCCGGGCTGCTTGGACAGCAGCCGTGTTGGTGTTTTTACTGGAGGCTGCTTCTGTGCCCTATGGTGAGTCTTTTCTTACAATACTCAGTCAGGTAGTTTTTAGTGAAATTATCTGTGAATAATTCTCAACTATCCTAAAGGGACAATGATATCTGGTGAGACTGTAACTTCTTTTTTCTACTAACACCCTCAGAATGTTGCTGACCTTGCCCAGAACCTTTACCCATAGCAAGTTTTTCTAAAAAACACATCTGTCATGTCACATGTGTACGCATTGTGTGGATGAATCAGGTTGTTTTCTATAGTTTTGGGTCCTTCAAAATAAAGCAGTAGTAGTATAGTGTGCTAAGGACAACTCAGTTATGAAAAATGAAGATAGAAATGTGTGTAAAACAGAAATAAGCTGCTGATTTTGTGCTTGAGGCATCTTACATTGAAAAAACAATCTTGTTCTCTTCAATAATGTTGCTTTTTAATACCAATTTTAGACAAAGCCCTGCTAATACTACTCCCAATCTGTTCCTCCAGCTCAACTCTCATACTCAAACTTCCACTTGTACACCAGAAGTAGATAAAATGAATGAGACCGCAGGAACCCAAACAGGATAAGCAGCAGCTTCAGATGACTTCCTGCACTGTCCCCTGTTTTCGTTCGATGGTTTAGATTCGTGTGCCTCTTTTCCCACTGCACTAAGATGCAAGATATAACATCCATTTTTGTTTCAGTGGCAGTAGCAGTGAAAGTTAAAGATTCAAACCTGTAATCATGTGATGAGCACATCTAGCAGCTGTTGGGTGATTCTCTTCCATAATAATTACTTTCATTTTGAAAGGACAAAGCCATGTGTTTTCCACAGGGTCTGTCATCATCTTTGTTTTCTGAAAGCCGGAAGTGGAGCAGTTTAGATGGCTTCTGCGTTGGTATGCGAAGTTCTGTCCATCTGGAACATCAGTTGTAGATGTTTAGACCTCGTTTACTGTTTGTGTACGGAGGATGTAAATGTTTAGCTGCTTTACCTTCCTGTCTGTAATCAGCAGCGGCAGATGACACTGATGGAGAGGTGGTGAAAAGATGATAAACAGCCGACTGGACCTGCGAATTCTGAACTCAGAGTCTGTCCATTCAGTCAGCAGTTTCCACGAGGCCTTTATAAAAACTCTGGGATTTATGTGAATTAATGCTTCACTGAAAATAAACTCAAAGCCATGTATGATTCCTGTGTGTGTATCATTTGCTAGAAATTACAGTGGCCGTCTGTTATCCTGCTACACATTCATGAGTCCGTTTTTCCTTTAGGAGCTGCGTCATGTAGCGTGCAGGTTACTCCTGGGATTTCTTAGACAGCGAAAATGATCGCTGACAGACTGTCACTGTCAGTTCAACAGGAAGCTCGTGTTTAGTCTCTGCCAGCTTGACTTGCAGACGCGCTGAACATCCAGAATGACTGCTGACACCGAGCTAAAGCTGATTATGGTTATTAGTTCAAGTGCAGGCGCTAACTCTAGTCTGAGGTTTTTAAAATCACAGGTGTGTGGTGTCTGTGTAGTTAAGACACATTGAATGATGAACCTCGGGGGTTTGTTTTCTAAATTGGATATAGGATACAAGGTGCTGAAGGAAACAAAAGCTGTCTTATAGTATTGCAATAAATGCAGCACTTTCTCATCTTTCATTGACAATGTTTCTTTCGTCTGTTTTCGCATCCTCAGGTTTGTGTTCAGAACACGAAGAAGAAAAAAACCCGACATGAAACTCAACTGCAGATGCTGAGCTAGTTTGTTTCTTTCGCGGCATCCTAATCCGATAAGAACCCAGAGGCAAACCGTCAGAATAATTCAGTCAAGTCAGCTCCGGCACTGCCTGAGTCACCTTTATTTATGCAGAGCTTTGAAAGCCATGGAAGCCGGTTTAGACATTCATTGTCCACAGAGGATGGTTCCTAATGACTTTGGTACCCTTCTGGGTTTTTAGCTAGTGCCTCCTAAAGTTCACAATATTTTATTTTGTCGTGAAAATTTCATGACAGGATGCAAATCAATCCAAGCATGCATATTTAACGTATTTTTAAATCCTCGATTCAGATAAAAACCAAAAACCTTAACAGGAAATTCAGTTCAATTCAGTTTTATTTATATAGCGCATATTTACAACACGTCATCACATAACGTTTTACATAGCAGAAAGAACAGAAAACCCAATAATCCATAGCAACATTTGGATTCCCTGTGAGCAGGATGCAAATCAATCCAAGCATGCATATTTAACGTATTTTTAAATCCTCGATTCAGATAAAAACTAATAACCTTAACAGGAAATTCAGTTCAATTCAGTTTTATTTATATAGCGCATATTTACAACACGTCATCACATAGCGTTTTACATAGCAGAAAGAACAGAAAACCCAACAATCCATAGCAACATTTGGATTCCCTGTGAGCAGCAGTCAGCGACAGTGGGAAGGAATCAAAAGACCCTCTAGGATAGGGAGGGGGCAAAAAAAAAAAAACCTCCGACAGAACCAGGCTCAGGGAGGGCAGCCATCTGCCTCAACCGGTTGGGTTGGGAGTGGAAATGAGGGGTGAGGGACAGCAGGAGAGGTTGGGATGGGGATGGGAGGACAGCTGGTGGTGAGGCCAGCGGCTGCAGATCAGAGACATGGAGCTCCAGATCCAGAGACATCCATGGAGAGACCAAGCACAGGACACAGGACCTCGGGGTAAACACAGAGTTAGTGATATGTAATGGTGATATATAATAGTAGCTAACCCTAAACTGAACTCGTAGCTGTTGTCTGAAATTGTGCTGTTGTTTCTGATTTTCAAGAAGCAAGCTCAGTTATGCGACCTAAATTCTGGCAGCCTTCAAAGGGTGCTGCTACCTCCATCTGTAGGTTCTTGCAGGGGGTGGAGTTGGGTGTTCACAAGCTGTCACCCCTGTTTGCTCAAACAGTGTCATCTCATTTACCACAACCATCAAAACCACATAACAGTAGTGAGTATTTCACTTTAGTGTGTTTATCGATCATTCCTCAAACACAGTTCAAGTAACTTCCATCCTGCAGTTGCCTTTTCAACAACGTCCATCCTTCCTAGTCACAAACAACAAGCAAGGCAGAACTGACCACTAATGTAATGAGAAAATGCATAGTTATGACTTTACCATAGTTATCATAGTTGAGAAGGCAACTACAGTCATGTAAAAAATAAACACTGGGAATTGCTGGCTTTTTTTATTTATTTGAAGAAGCAAACATTTAATCCTCTTTGAAACAGTGCCCAGTAATACATGTGTTAACTGAGCAAATGACACGTATAATTTGTTTTCATTGTCATTTAAATGATTAGTCACGTGGAAAAAGCAAACACAGCCCTACATTCATCATGTCTTCAAATCCATCAGATTAGATTTAGAGATTCCAGATTAGGTGTCAATAATTACAATTTACATGGGATGGGTGGAACTTGTCACATCTCGGGTGTGTGTGGTGTCATCATGCCATCAAAGTCAGTAGGATTCATCCCTTGGGATCCGAGACCTGCACCAGGACCTGCATGGTTTATGATCCATCTTTTATACAGTCAGTTGAGTCTAGGTCAGATCGGTAATATAATAATGTTGGTTTGGGTCTGTTTAACTTTTTGGATCATACCTAAGGGGATCCAATAAAACTCGGCCGTGCTCAGATAGAACTGATCATGATCAAACTTGATGCTATATTAACAATACTAATGTAAAAGCAAATTGTTATTATAGCTCAAAAAGTCAAGGTTATTTTTCTTTACAAACTGCAAAGCTGATTCCAAAGGAGTTGCATTTATCATGAGCTGTGAAGATCTTTATCCGGAGACGACAGCTGGAACTAAAGTTAAACAGTGAGTCGAATCCTTGTTGATCAGGCGCCTACATTGAATAAAATGCATGCTACACAGACAGGAACTCATTGTCATGATTGTGGTTAAACGTGACTTCTAATGATCCAGAGTTGTACGCTGCTGTTCCTCTGATGTCCACTAGGAGCTCACATAACTGTGACTGCAGTGAAGTAAATGGGAAAAGACTTAAAACGTCTTTACCAATTCAAAGGAAATGCAGTTTGAAACGGTAGAAGTAACTGATTCTTGTTCCACTCAGCAGTAGGTTTTGCTGCTCCCTCAGCATCAGATCATCTCCTCTACTCTGCAAATTGGGACTTTCTTACTTCAAAGATGCAGTTAGTGGAAAACTCCAGGCTTCAAAGTGTCCCATGAAAAACCTGTCAGGCAGCACACATGCTACAGATGGGTATTAAAACTCTATTACTGCAACTTTGAAAAAGTTTATGTTGAACTAAAAAACGCTGTGAAAAGTTTCCAATTCATTGAATTCACATTTTAAAGTGCTAATAAACTGCATGTGCTGTATACTGTATGTCATTCGTCATCATTAAACAGTTTTTAATGAGAAATTCATTCAGTTCATTTCTACATCCAGGTTTTGCCTGTTTTTGCTATATTCAATTCAATTCAATTCAATTTTATTTATATAGTGCATATATAGAACACGTCATCACATAGTGCTTTACATAGCAGAAAGAACAGAAAACAGACAATCCAACAATCTAAAGTTGCACTTGGATTCCCTATGAGCAAGCAGTGAGCAACGGTGGGAAGGAATGAAAAAACCCCTAGGATAGGGAGGGGGACCAAAACTCTGGTAGAACCATGCTCAGGGATGGCGGCCATCTGCCTCAACCGGTTGGGTTGGGAGTGGGGATGAGTAGATCCTGCCACGACCGCAACATCAGCCTGTCTCAAGTGTTCAGTCACTTCAGTCCCCACAACCACTTACTCTTACGCCAAGCTCAAACTACAGGATTTTGTCTGTAATTTGCCAGTCCCCCCAAAGAACACTTTTGCATTCTGAACCCCCAGAAATCTTTGAGCCTGTCTCCGACACCATCAAGTTAGAGTGGCTCCAGAAGAATCCTTGATATTTCCTGTAATTCTTCAGTCAGTTGCTTTCCTTCCTTCTTTCTGCACAGGTTATTGTATCAAATTGTCTTTTGTACTGCAGCTTCCTATTCTCCATCCTTGCTTAGCATCTGATTCCTTGTCTGTTGCCTTCCCTGCTCCTTTCTGCTTTGCTGGACTGTGATTTTTGCTGACCTAAGCCTGCATTACCTTTTATAAGGGTGAGCATTTTATGAGTGTGGCCTGGTGGGTGCGGTGGTTGGTCAGGATAGGTATAATTTTATTCACTAACTGAGTGGTTGTTGACTACGCCACCCTGAGAATTTCACCCAACGAATTGTTTATACCTCTGACCAGTACCAATAACAAAGGAGGCATACAGGTTTGTTAAACAACAAAGTAATGGATCTAATAACTAAACCAGTTTATAATACTATTCTCACATTGCTGAAAAGGAGGGCAGGCAAGCCAAATCAAAGCTGGGCTCACCAATGGAGAGGTGGGCCAACGATGGAGGAGTGGGATCCCAGAGAAGAGTCAACTACATCATATACACTAGTGAAGGGTCAAACCAAGGGTGGACAGCACGCAGGATGGAGATACCCCCAACAAAATTTCTGATCTACAAAACAAGGAAGAACTAAGTAAAGTACGTAAACTTAACTATAGGCGGCAGACAGACAAAGTAAACAAAATAAACCAGATAGACACTTTCAGAATTAAGCAGCAGTCTAATTACAATTCTCACAAAATAAACCAACTGCACAAAGAAAACACGACATTTAGGCCCCATCCACATGAAGACGAGCCCAGGCCTAAACGCACAAATAGTTCATCAAACCTGTGTATCATCCACCCCAAGCCGGTGTTTTGGGGGTCTGAAAACGATCATTTCTGACCATAGGTCCCAGAGTGCAAAGATCTGAAAACGCCGTTTACGTGTCACTGTTGTTACACCCTGTCCGCTTCTTTTTCTGACACGCTTGCGTCATAGCTCCACCTCTGGATAAATGCGCCAAACTCAGAAAACAACGACAACAATGGCGCCGTAAAGTGCTGCGTATGTACTGCTAATAGTTCCACCAGTCCTACCAGCTCGTCCACTCGTATTTGCCGCTGCCATGTTCTATGTTTACATCGTATACAGATTTCTTCATGCCTGAAGTCCCACTGCCAGTTTCGTGTAATAGTAAATTCGTGTGGATGGACACATTTACTGAAACAGCTCCGTCTTTATAATGAATGTTTTTGAAGCTATAAGCATTGTGGCTTCGTGTGGACGGGGCCTTAGAAAAAACAATTAAATGCAACTTCAATCACAGTAACCAAAATTACACAAAAACTGTTAGAAAAAACTGTAACACGGCCACATTGACTGAAACAAGAGAAGTCATTAAAACGCCATTGTGTAATGGGTTGATGAAAAACCAATTAGGAGCAGTAAAGAAAATAAACCAGATCAGTTCACGCACAAAGAGTTGAACCTCATTACACACACACACAGGGGAAATAGCTGAAGCTAAAGATAATGAAGAAAGCGGCTGCAAGAAGCATCGTGTGCTTGTGAGCAGCTCCCCAACGAAACAGTTCATATCTGGGTAGAGGAGCGCATCGGAAGGATCCAGCTGCAGCAGCCACCAGCAGCAATCCATGGTGGAGTGGTGTCACAATGAGGGAATCACCACAATGATACCAACAACTGCAGATGACAGGTGAGCAGGAAGTGCACCGACACTTGGCTTCAGAGAGAATGTTTTGATGATTGGCTGATGACCCCCACATCATCAAGAGGGAAAAGTAGAAGCTCACCTGCACCTGACAGAAACACATCATCTTCCTAGAATACTATTTATTCTGCTACATATGTGTTTCTGTGTAGTGCATTTAATAATAATTAGTCTAACCTTTATTCATCTCCTTGGGGAAATTCAGCTTCAGCTTCAGCATTTAACCCATCCCATTAGGTAATGGAATGCAGAGAGGTCACCTGGGGAGCAGTCAGGGATCACGGCCCTCGCCCAGGGGCCTATCAGTGGCCACAGTGGGAGTTTGAACCGCCGACCTTCCGATCGGCAGCCCAGGGCCTAACCTGATGCATCACCACTGTCCCTTTTAAGTCCTGTCTGTTAGCAGAAAATGAGACAAACAAAAGAAAGCGAGGAAAATCTAAACAGCAAGGCTCAGTGGGTGAAGGTTAGAGATGTTTAGCAGGGTGGGGTGAAATCTGTGTGTGACCATTTTTCAATAACAACAAAGTCAGGACAGAGTGAATGTCCCTCCTGAGTGGAGCTGACAGTTTCCACTCTGGGCAGTACTTGGTGGTTCATTAGTGTGGTCAGAGTGTTCGTCCTCTGAGCAGCTGGAACCCACTAAAACCTGCCTAATTGTGTTGTTACTGGACAAACTCACCATTTTTAAGGCACATAAAATATTATGAGTCACCCTGTTCTACATGCCTGGCAACTCTTATTTATATCCAAAACATGCTTCATGTACAGGTTCATCATGAGGTGATTTAAAGGACAGCCTCTTGGTTGCTGGAGTGGGAAAGTAACATTTATATAAGGATAGCAGTAGAACCTTTGCATGTAAAGAGCAAAATAGGAATAACAATCTTAATCCTAACCCACATTGACAGAAGCTCCTTTATTTTAGTCAATGGCAAGTAGCCCAGATATGTTAGAAATACAATCACCCATTCTGAGCCACACATTTAGTTCAGCATTAGTCTTTGTATGAATATGTTAAATACTGAGAAAACATGAGAAAATCATGCCCAGCCAGTTTTCTGTACATTGTTATCTCTGCTTTATCTTTATTAAAGACTAGCTCTGGTGAATATCCAGTTCTTTACCTTGTTAACATGTCCATATAGTGCAGGGGTGTCCAATCCTGGTCCTCCGGGCCCACTATCCTGCATGTTTTAGATGTTTCCCTCTTCCAACACACCTGATTGAAATGATCAGTTCATCATCAAGCTCTGCAGAAGCCTGATAACCATCCTGATCATTTGAATCAGGTGTGTTGGAAGACGGAAACATCTAAAACATGCAGGATAGTGGCCCTTGAGGACCAGGATTGGACACCCCTGATATAGTGTTTAATGTGCTGAGAGACATATGAGCTAAATAAGCAATAAAAAATATGTAACTTTGACTCAAAGAGTAGCGTTTTCAGGACTTCAACAGATGGAAGCAGACTCACGACCCGAAGCTTGCTGGATAACTGTTGGTGAGGAAAGTGACGTTTAAACTTAATTTTGTGTTTCTGTGTGACATAATTTATTAGCTGCCACACCAATACCAATGAATCATGTAGTTATTAATTATTATTAATTAAAACACAGGCAGCTGTGGCTCAGGTGGTAGAGTGGGTTGTCCACTGATTGCAACATTGGTGGTTCGATCCCCGGCCCCTCTGCATGCCGAAGTGTCCTTGGTCAAGACACTGAACCCTAAATTGCTCCCAATGGCAGGCAGGCACCTTGTATGGAAGCTCTGTCACCATTGGTGTGTGAATGTGGATGAATGTAAAGCACACTGTAAAGCGCTTTGAGGACCATTAAGGTAGAAAGGTGCTCTATAAGTGCAGACCATTTATCATTTAATGCATCTGTTATTAAAATGCAGCTTGCTACCATTTTTAATGGGTGGCAGAGAATAGCCACGTCTAAAGAAAAAAGATGTACTAGTAAGATTACAAAGGATGCAGATTTTGATGTGTTTCATTTCTGTTGCCACAGACTTGGTAAAATTACAGTTGTGAATTAGAAGAGATTCACTAACATAACTGTCACTGACTCACTGTCATAATTATCCATCCATTCATTCTCTATGCACCAGTTAATCCTCTGTAGGGTCGCGGGGGGTCTGGAGCCTATCCCAGCTGACAACCAAGCACACTCACACCTATGGACAATTTAGGATCATCAGTTAACCTAAGCATGTTTTTGGACTGTGGGAAGAAGCCAGAGTACCCAGTGAAAACCCACGCTGCACAGGGAGAACATGCAAACTCCACACAGAAAGACCCCAGGCGTCCTAACTGGGGTGCGAACCGAGGATCTTCTGGCTATGAGGCGACGGTGCTAACAAACGAGCCACCGTGCAGCCCATTATCATAATTATTCTCTACATATTTTGTTTCGGCTGACATAAAAATGTTTTGGAGCACCTTTATCAAACCTCATGTCAGCCTGGTGACTCACTGTATTCAAAGGTGGCTCTAATGCTTGGTTAATTTTCGTTTCACAGTTTTATAGCTTTACTGGCAGAATATTTTTCAAGCGTAAATGTCAAAAAATGGCCAGAAGAGAGCTTGTGAGGTAAGAGGTGAGAGGCACAAAGGTGTTAAAACTACATTCAGTGACAGTGTTTGGTGGCATCATATGAGTTATGAGTGCTATGTTGCCTCAGCACTCGCAGATCCTGCACAGAAGTGTTACACAAATGGACATACTGGTGTCTGTCCACAAATAGTTCCACTGTGTAGCTCTCTGTCCTCTTTCCATATAGATTAAGTAAACAAAATGTAACATGTTGATTTATGAGCTTTAGTGTTCCTGGTTGGTGCATTGACTGAATCTGTGCTTAACACACTGACATGAGGTGGATATCCATCCAGTGAAATCTTGTGTGTTTCCCAAAATGCCGAGCTGTTCTTTTAAGGTTGCAGGAATTCATCTAATAAACTGAGGCGATGAATCATAAAATAGCTTGGCTTCTCAAAAATGCTCCTCTGAACACTCACTGGGCTCAGTAACATACAAATATACTATAAATAGAAATAAAAATCCAGCATCAGTTAATCTGCAGGTAATATTGTTGTTTGATCCTCCAGCAGGAGCAGATTAGTGGCTCTAAAGCTTCTATTAAAATCAGGCTGGCAAAGACTTCCATTTATTATCAGCTGACTTCAACAGTCATCTAATCCACACTTTGCTATGTTTTGACAGGTTTGCTCTTACCAGACATGAATCATGAAGCTTCAGTTGCAACAGAAGCCTGTCCCTCCTACCATCACCCAAAGCAGTGTCTGACACCCAGCCGTCCCTCCCTTTCCCATGGGACAGACAGGGACTATTGTTAAACTGTTTGGTCATGTGACACGCCCCACTGCCGCTCATTTCTAACTGCATCATCACCAGCAGACTGCCGATTCACTCAGCAGCCTGATGAAGTGCTGGCTGTGATGTCAGCCTCATTACAGCCATTATCCCAAATTAAACCACCGTGACTGCAAACTAAGTGAAGTGTCTTCCAGAGGACATGTTAATTTATTGAATGTTTTATGAGGTTTTTTATTGAAGACTAATGTTTATTTAGTCTTCCAACCAGAGAGAATTATCTCCAGTAGAGTTTCTGTTTTCATTGATTAGCTGGTTTCAGCAGTCCAGGACACAATTTACCTGTTGTCAGAGATCTCTGTTTTTACGTTACAGTGCAGCTTAAGGATTTTTAAAGTATATTGACCTGTTAAAAAATCTAAAATACTAGCTGCTCTGATTAAGTCATGACTGAGCGTCACAAGGTTTTTTCGTTCTTGTTAACTAACTCTTTTTCTTTGGCCTGTTAAAGTCTAACTGAAATGAACCTTTTGCTTAAACTCCCTGTTGAGCAGAAACTTCCCAAATCACACCTTAGCATAAAGCCGCTGTTAGGCTTAACACTATGAAATACTGGTCAATGGTATTTTAATGTAACCGCCGCGGTATCACCTCTTTACTCACACTTGACGTGCACTTGACTTGCTGCAGTCTTCCTCTGAATGGTAGGTGTTGCTGTTGAAGAAAAATGCAGTCTGCACCACTGGAATAGCAGCTGAAGAGGTTGTTGTGGTAAACTGTGTAGCGATGAAGTGAAGATGTTGAAGAAATCCTCCGCCGATACTGTCTAGTTTATATATAAAAAGGTTTATTAAAACAAGAACAGAATCTTCAGGCTCCATGGTCTGCCTGGGTGAGATTCACAGCCAGATAGAATCAGCTCCCCGAACAACCTTTCCTACTGACTTATATAGGGGAGGGTGTTCAAGAAAGAAAGAAAGACAGATACAAAGAGCAAAAGGCAAAAGGCAAAAAAACACATGTCCTATGTAAGGTCACATATGTACGATACCCATTACCTTAACCATTCCCACAGGCCTAAAAGTCATTATCGTAAACAATCTGGTCCCATGAGCTTAAAAGCCCTACAGACAATGAGACACTACATTGTGTAGAGAAAGTTTGAAGAAACACAATAGTGGTGTTTCTGCAGTTTTGTGCTCTGTGCCATATTGGAACCCCTATACTACTGCACGGATGGAGCATATAGATGCCTGTAGAGATGCACCAGCTCACAGATTGGTGTCTCCAGATTGTTCGTTCTGCAAATGTGCCAGTCCCAGTGCATATGCCAGGTTAGAAAAAATTTGGAGGTGGGAAATCAACTAAAATGAGCACGCCAGCAGTATTAATGTCTCTTCTGGCACATGGCGCCGTGCGCAAAAGTGGCAATGGCAAGAATAATCTCAGCTTAAGTCAGATATTTATAATGTACCACAGAAAGTCTCTCCTTTTCACAGTTTTTATAGTTTCCTACAAAGGATTAAAATATTAAAACACTACAAAGATTCACACAAACTTCAAGTTTCAGTCAGTTTCAGTGCAATCCTCTGCACCACATTTAAAACAGAAGACATTTTGCAAAAGAAGCAAATAGGCAAAAGACAAGAACATTTCGGAAGGGTTTGTATGGTGGTGCTGTAATCACAACGTTTAACAGCAAATGCATTGTCTAATTTCAGTGTTGCTGTTATTATTTAAGAGGAATCCTCATACAGCTCTTCCCTCTGTAGACCCGTAATTTGCCAGTTGATTCTGACCGTGTGTCTTTAGTGCCATTGTGAATGCATCTTTAGCAGAGGAGCAAGTTGCAGACTTTTTGAGTTTCAAGCCTGCAGGGTGGTTTGATACTTAAATTCCTTTAATTAAAATCATTTTGAAAATAGTCACTAAGAGATAAATTAGAATAAAGACTGACTTAGTTTTTGTATGGAGACACTGGAGGTTTTGCTATTTATTTTAACACAGATTTGTCCAGCTAGTGGACATTAGAGGAAGTGTAGCTCAACACAGTCTGACCGAGACTCAGCAGCAGCTGTCTACAATATGAGACACTTAATAATCAGACAGAGTCCCAGGAACATGATGATGCACAGGCAGGAGAAATGGAGGGATAAGAGGAACAGGATATCTCCCAGTAGGCTGTTCCCCTGAGGGAGAGGCAATGGGAGAGCAGGCTGGGGTGGGGGAGGAGGCCGGGGCAGAGCCTGGGGCATCTCGCAGTAAACACCTGTCCAGCCCATGTAGCACTGGCAGGTGAACTTGTGCTTCATGTCCAGGATGTCATGGTTGTTGAGGTGACCACTGACGTGGAAGCGGGGGCCCCTGGGCGTCGGGTTGCGGTGGATGTGGAAGAAGCGTGGGTTGAGGTGCAGGTAAGCACCTGAGTCCAGGCTCTTGCGGACACATCGACCATTCTTCTTGCACAGTGCTTTGCTGCAGAGTTTAGCAGCCGACGTGACATTGATGACATAATGTCCCAGAGGACCGTCAATGTATTTCTTCACTGTCAGGCAGTTCCTCTGGAGGAGCAAGGAGACAGAACATACTCTACTTAAGTCTGAAACAGAGATCATGGTAGTGTTTTCTTCATATTTTAAACCAGTTACCAGAGATTTACTGTGCTTAACGTCTCTGTTAAGCATTTTCCCACGATGTCCCCAGCTCTTATATTAGTTTCCTACTTTGCAGGCCTCTACTTTTATTTATCTGTATTATTTTAACATGACAGACATGAACATTAGGAATGGAGCGCTGCTCTTGTAGTGATCCACAGTTCTCCTGCTCCTGTCCTCCCCATGTTGTGTTATTGTCTTTTTTATGTTTCTTGGACGGGATGTAACTGAAATGTAATTTCGTTGCTCTGAAACATGTGCAATGACAAATAAAGCAATTCAATTCAACATAGATGAACAGACTGGTTACATTTTCACGTTAATGTCAGTATCTTATTAGTGTTTTTTTTTTCCTAGAATTTTTTTTAAAAATAGGGACTAACAATCCACCATCATCAAGAGAAACCCTGGCGACTTTCACATATGACTCAAATGTTGTCTCCTGGATTTTCAAAAAAACTAATTTAAAAAACTGTCTAAAGACAAAGAGTTTGCAAACTGTGATTCACTTGGGTTACCTGTGATCGAGCATACTCTGATGATCCCCAGAGGACAACACCTGATGCTCCCAAGGCAGCACTCTCCCCAATGGTGTGAACCAGGTCGCTCTTCAACAAAAAGACAGGGGCCTTTTTAGCAATAGTTAAAACTGGAATATATGAACATATCAATGTGCAGCTTCTGAGTTCATAATCTACAAATGCTGTGTAGGCCACAAATAAACATAAGGAAAGCGAATAAAGTAGGATTTTGCCTTTATTTGACAGTCAACAGAATAGAAGGAGATGAAACTAAGCCAAAGAAAGGTAACTAAAACAACAAAGGTTCTTTAGCTGGGAGTCGAACTCTGGACAATGGAGTAAGTGGTAAGTGCCTTAATCGTAGGTCATCATTCAACTTATAAGCATGTCCAGTGGGCACACACACTAAGGAGTTTTGATCCATTATAAACTAAAAACTTACCTCTGAAAGAACTACAAAGGTATAGGCATAAAAAGGTCTGGAGTAGACAAACACTGGCAATGTGAAGTCAGTACGGGCGATGGACGCTATCCTCATGGCTTCCTTGACTCGATAGTGGACAAACTTAACAGTGTTGGGAGAAGACTTTAGCTCGTAGTCCAGGTAGATGGATGGGTAGAGGGCTGTACTCTCCTTCCAGAGCCACATCAGATGGTCATTACGAACATGCTCAACATTAGGGCATTCCCCTGTGTAGCGTTGTGGATGCTGCTTGTAACCATAGTTGTAGCAGTCTGGGAACAGATAAAACCCCCACAGTCCATCTGGCCTGCGACCCTCAGCCAGTGCCAGGGTTAGATTCATGAAAGCTTGCCCAGCTCTCTCAAAGTTTTCCTTTGCCTCCTTTTCGACCTTGCTCTCTGGCCAGTTTGGGTGAATTTTTCGGATATGTTCCTTGGACTTGTTGCGGTAAATGTCCTTGGAGCCCCAGTTTCGGACCCATTGAGGCCTCCAGTTCTCCCAGTCAATGACACCTAGGCCTCGAAAATCCTTATGGGGAATTAGCTTGTCAATATCAGCCCGGGCCTTGCTCAGATGTTTGGAAATGCTCTGGTTCTGTGGCAGGCCACCGTTGATAGGGACCCCAGAGTTGGAGTAGTATGGGTAATATCCCAGATGGCTGTGGTAGAATATGGTGACATTTGGTCCACTTAATGTTTCATTGAGGTTTGCTACAATGTCGAAAACGCTGAGGTCCAGGTCTACCTTGAATCGAAGGCGGCATGACTCGGTTGGAGCATTCCAGACAACAACAAAAGGCCGATGAGGGATCAGGGGTGTCCGGGCTGGCTTCATCTGGTCACCCCAAACTTGGAACTTTACCCCAATGCCAGCCCACAAGACTAGTGGAAGGAGATGGAGCCCCATCAGGACCATGGCCCCTGATTCTTCATGGAGCAATTAGTGATCCTACACAGGGAGAGAAAAGATATTACATGTTTAGAAGGAAAATAAATGCATTAAGAGCTTCAGTGAGCAGGAATAATCAGTCAGCCCAGTGAGAGGACATGAGTGATGATCACTGAAGTGAATGCTCCAAATTCCACAATGCAACAAAACACAAAGCTACCCTGTTCTCAGAGGGAGCAGGACTGAGATGGAAAGGGATGGTAGTACAAATCCCAAAGGACCTGATTTGTGAACAAAGAAAGTAATCAGGGGAGGATTTCTGTCATGAATTTAAAACACAGCAAATGAGCTTTAGTGTTAAATTATGAACTTCTTAGTACCAATTCTCAACTCAGTTGAACACCTATGAGAGATTTTGGATTAACTCATTTTACAGCGCTCTTCACCACCATCATTAAGACACCGAATGAGGGAATATCCTTGGGAAGAATGATGTTTAGCCCTGAGATATAGAGAATTAATGCCAAAGTGCACTCAAAGGATTCCTTTAATTTGTCACCCTTTTGTAGTTAGTTTCATAGTAACAGATGTTAAAAACAGTATTAGAAAAATAGCCATGAAAATACCGACAAGGATGGATTCGAGGTTAGTTTGCCTATAAATCTGTTCAGAAAATCAAAGTAAGCAACACTGCCAACAGGATCCACACACTTGGAGAATAAAGCATGTATTTGAGATATATGATGAGATCTGTATTTTTGCTTTAAAACTACAACTTCAAAGCTTGAAAACCCTTTCAGCATTTACTCATGTACACACACAGGAAATGGGCAAACACTTGGTTGGTCTCTTTGTAGCTTAGACTTTTATTTTTTCTTCTGTCATTCTTCTGAAACTGTTCCCTCCAGCTTTTTGTGTGAGAATCCTCCAAACCATCCTCATCTAATTGCTCCTGGCGCCCCCTCATATGCAAGTAATTCATATTTCAGTTTTTCCATAGTTTGGGGAAAGACACTGTGACCCTGCTCTTAGGAAACATGGCCACGGAGATTGCCTCCAAGGACGCCATGGAAAATCTCCCATCCTTCTCTTTTCAGGATTGTAACCAGAGCAGGGGAGCAGGAAACCACTGGTGGGCTGAGGCTTCTGCGACCATTTCAACTCTTCACTCATCTGAGGAGGAGCTGGCCTGGAGCTGATGTTCTCTGATGATTTTAATGGCACAAGAACTTTATGATCGCAGTAACTTTGGATGTGGATCAGTGAGTGGAGAGTTGATGGAGAAGATGGTGGAAGAAGGATTCAGAGTTACAGTTAGAACTAAATTGTTTCCTTCAAAGCATTTTAAGAAGGCTATAATTCCTCAGAAAGTTTCCTCATGTCCGGCTTGGATTATGAAAGCATTTCTTCAGGCCGTGGGTTTCGCACCAGTTTCATAATCCTCCCAGCTGGATGGTTTTTCTGGTGATGCTGATCCAAGACAAACAGCATGTGGTGAAGCCACTCAGGCTGTCCTCCAAACCACCGAAAGCTAGGAGCCTCTGGAAACACAGAGTCTCCTACCCACA
The DNA here is from genome assembly GCA_024666655.1 of Dascyllus trimaculatus. NCBI lineage: Eukaryota > Metazoa > Chordata > Actinopteri > Pomacentridae > Dascyllus > Dascyllus trimaculatus. The sequence continues at coordinate 33,180,339 of CM045448.1, forward strand.
AAAAAGACCCCCCAAACACAAAGTCTGAGTCTAAATGGACAGAGGAGACTCCGCTTTATGTTTTGTCTCTATTTGAGACGAATGACATGAATGAGACAATGAAACAGCAAAAAGCAGCTAAACTCAACTAATTGCATCCAGATGAGTGAGCTAACCTTAATGACGTTTAGCCACGGTAGTGGCAGGACTATAAGGGCAGTCAGTGTCAGTTTGTTACTGACAGACTGAAATATCTCAACAGCTAGAACTACTAAATGGACTGTCATTAAATAATTCACAGACAATAATAATGCATTTGGGCTTTTGTGCCTCTATTGATACGGACAGAAAATACAAGAAGAGAGAGTAAGGGAGTGACATGCAGCAAACGGTCCAACCGCCCAGGATTTGAACCAGGGTTTTGATCAGGGCATTACTGACAACATGATATTCGCCTCAACCACTAAACTACTCGGTTTCCCATCAGGTTGAATATTTCATTTGTTTATAACTGATTTCTAAATTACTTATTATGTTCACACCGCCCTCCGTACAGCCTTCACTACTAGTTGCACAAGTATCTAAAACAGTATAATCAGCTCATCCCAGTGGAATTGCTGTGGTCAGTGGACTTGCAGGGGTAAAGTCAGTTTGCCTTTGGTCACCTTTGACATGCAAACTCATGTTAATGAAACTCAAAAAATCCTGACTGTACTGACATTCAGGGAATAGAGAGCCAGTGAGTCCAGAATGGAGGAAGCTTTCGTAGCTTATTTATTGCACTATTGTATTTCTCATGTAACACAGAAGTAAAAGGTGCAAAAATGTTCTTTGAACAACTTGTTGTCCAGCATTAAATATCATACCTTCAGAATTTCTAAATCCACCCACAGCTAATGTTCATGTTGCAGCTTATGTTAGAGCAGATAACTCATTATTTAATCCATTATTTACACTTTCATTTTTGTGGTTTTGGAAAGGCTGATTAAAAACAGCACCCTTAAAACTCGCTCTTGCTGTCGCCCCATACACACAACTGCAACATGAGAATGTCAGTCCGATTAAACTTGCAAAGTTAAGATCAAACTTATTTGTGCCAATTAGTATAATGTGATCTGTGGTGTTTTGGCAACAGTGTGTGCAGATGTGGTGGTGTCACAGGCTGGTTTTAAAGAGCCTGAGTGGGTATGCTTGATTCATGACCAGTATGTACAGTGTAATCTGGAAAATATGAATCCACCCCTCAATTAGCAGTTAACGATCCAGCATTAATGTCCAACAACCAGAGACAGAGCGACTGGCATTATGCAGAAACACCACACATCACAGAGCGTGTGTGTGTGTGTGTGTGTGTGTGTGTGTCTTATAGGGACTTCTAAACCACAGAAACTCTGAGTCAGACTGTTGATTGGACTCCAAACATGTACATAGATTATACGTATGTGAAGTTACAAATGTGTCTGCAAGGTGAGCCCACATTTGCTGAGTAAGTTAACTGATTTTACATACTACTCTCTGGACTAGAGGTTATCATGGACTTGATCCACAACAAGAGCCCTTAAATGAGGAAACTTGATGCAGTAATAGACTGGATTGATGATCAGACCTGATTTAGACCAGATCCAGACAACAGCAGTTCTAAACAGACCAAAACTGCAAAATGATGAATAGACGTGGAAAAGACCAGGAATACAAATTTCTCTGCATTTCACAGTTCATGCTTTTCTTTTCAAAGAACATGTTTTGATAACTTAGATCCACTGCAATATTCACGTAACAGTCATATAACTGAACCTACCAGACCTAATTAAACAGCTTCAGTCAAGTGTGGGACCTCAGTTATGAGGAAGTAAGTGGATTTGTAAAGTCCTTTAGTTCAGAATATAAAATCTTAGCTTGGCTCCCCTGGCTGAGATCCATCCTGAGAAAGGCATCGACTATAATAATAACAACAACACATTGATGGCAATAAATAATGTCTGAAAAGATACCAATGTGAGCTTTATGCAAAAGAAAAAATAAATGCAAACCTTGTTGTGCAAAGGACAAAACAGATCTTTGCTCATATAAAATTGTTCTTCGTATTATTGTACAAGATATAAGATATGCTACCTACAAATTATTACAAACTTCACATCAACTGCAAAATATCTTTGGAGACATGGACTCCACAGACCTCTGAAGGTGTCCCGAGGTATCAGGCACCAAGATACTGGCAATAGATCCTTTAAGTCCTGGAAGTTAGAAGGTAGGACTTCCTTGGATTGGACTGGGTTTTCCAGCACATCCCGTGGACACTCGATCAGATTGACATCTGGGAAAATTGTAGGCCAAGTCAACATCTTGAACTCTCCGTCATGTTCTTCAAACCATTCCTGAACAGTGTTTGAGGTCAATGTCATTAAGGAATATGACTGCCAGGAAGAGGTGTATGTGGTCTGCAGCAATGTTTAGGTAGGTGCTACACGTCAAAGATCCAGGACTGAGGTTTCTATCATTGCCCAGAACGTCAGCACTGCCTCCGCCAGTTTACCTTCTATCCGTTGTGCATCACACTCTCAGTTCTCCCCAAGGTAAATACCATTGCTCTTCACATGATGTAAAAGAAAACATGATTAATCCAACCAGGCAATTCTCCACCACTGCTCCATAGTCCAGTTGTGCCCACTGAAGGCACTTATAGCAGTGGACAGGGGACGGCATGGACACTACGACTGGTCTGTTGCTACGCAGCCACATACGCAACAAACTATGATGTACTATGTGTTCAGATACCTAGCTATCATAGCCAGCATTAAGCTATTTTGTGGCACAGTAGATCTTCTGTGGGATCAGACCAGATGGGCCAGCTTTCGTTCTCTATGTTCTTCAGTAAACCTTCGCCGCCCATGACCCTGTCGCCAGTTCACCAGCTGTCCTTCCTCGTACCTATTTTGGAAGGCACTAACCACGGCATACCAGGAATACGACAAAAGAGCTACGGTTTTGGAGATGTTCTGACCAAGTCATCAATCTGTCACAGTTTGGCCCTTGTGTAAGTCACAATCAGATCCGTATGCCTGCTTATTTTTCCTGCTTCCAGCACATCCGTTTCAAACTGCATTGACTGTTCAATTGCTGCCTAATGGGCTACATCCAACCCACTGACAGGTACCACTGAAAATAATCATCAGTGATATGTACCTCACCTGTCAGTGTTTTTGAAGCTGTTTCTGTTGGGTGCATACAATTGATTATGATATTGTTGATGATTCCAGTGCCATCATGTCTTCTACATTGCTACATCACATGACTAGAGCTCTTTCAGCTGTATCATCTCATTCCACTCTCTCCTTTAGCAATGGTTTGATGGCACAGAACGGAGAATTAGCAAAACATTAAGTCTGGCAGATTGTGTTACTCACATGTGTCCCCAAACACACAGACGAAATATACATTTGCAACCTAGTTTAAGCCTCAGTCAACTTCAAGCACAGTGCTTATTGCATTGTTGGCATTTCATACAAAGTAGTTCATTTGAAGCCTACTGAGGTTGTTATACTCCAACACACACTGATTATATCTGGTTGATTTCCAGGTTTCAGTGGAGCCTTGTTTATGTTAATGTGTGGTTTTCAGGCTGTGGTCTCTCGGCTGCAGTTTCCAGATGTGATTTTATGGTTTTATTAACACCAGTGCTCATACACTTCTATGCAGCAAAGAGGAATTTTACTTTTTACTTTCCCAGTCCGTCTGTCCGCCCAGCTGCTGTTCTTCCCGTCATTTGTTTTGCACACTACACAGATGTCACTGTGCAGCTAGGTCATTAAAAAGTCAAAGGTTACAGATTCAAGGCCTGGTACCAGCATCCGCTCCTCCCTCTGAAATCACTGCTTTTAAACATGGTTGTGGCAGAAATAAATGCAATAAACAAAAACTTACCAAAAGTCAAAGTAACACTTACAACACTAATTTATTTTTGATCCAGTCACAAGTCGGAGCAGGGCATGTGTTTGAGCACGTGATTTTTCACAAGCAGGGACTATGTTTGTGCTTTTATCTAGCTGAATAATTGAAATGCATTGTGCTGTATGATGCCATATGGTAGTTGTTTACTAGTACTTAACTGGTAAATATTTTAATCATGTTGTTAGAGCTGGGAAATGTTACAGATATATCTAACTTGATGCTAAATGATACTGAAACCAAACAATGAATAGCATGTACTCTACATGTCAGACAAAGTCCATACTGCAAGATAATGTAACTCTGTTTATGTGGATTATTGTTTTATTGTCAATGCACTACATTTCTAACCCTCACAGTGTCATACGACTGCCTCGAGTCATAAGCATGGGACTTTTTCATCAAATTCATCAAACACCCCTGAGGTCGACAGTTCATGATTAATCTTAGAAAGAGCAGTTGACGAAACAATCCCTACTCATCACGGTCTCAGCTGCCAGGGTTTTCTAAAAAAAAAAATCATGAGGACTGGAGCAAAAACTGGACTGTAGTCATACTGCCACTGATGATATGACTTAAAGTGCTGCGTGTTTTTTAGTACAGCCCAAGTCTTTCATTTGGTAATCACCAGTGCTAGCAGAATGTCACATTCACCAGGAACTATGAAAACACTGGTAGAAGTCTGTTCCAATTTATGGGTTGATGAGGTACAGCTTTTCAATAAGACAAGATATACATACCTTTCCCTCCTCCGCTCGCTGTGCTGAGGATGAAGATTTCCAGTTGGATTATTTCCTCGTCTCTTGGTATTTTGAACCTCAGAAACCTCAGAAAATATTATCCATCTGATAACCTATTGAATCTCTGTGTCTGTCCCCTTTCTCTAAGCTCCCCTGGGTGCTATCGGGGCAGAGGTGCCCCACTATTGTTAGTTTGGCCCCTCCTCACCAATCAACAGGGCACTCATTTACCAAACAGCAGAAAAAGCCTCAGACTGTATACAGACTGGAACACATTTTAAACCCTATTATATGGTGTGTGTGGATTACAGTTCCTGTAACTGGCGGTGGTTAACTGAAGTAAAAATGTTTACAAGGCTTTGTGAAACTAAAAATGTTGGCTAAAGCAACTGTTCTAATTGCTAAATACATTACCTCTAGTGACAGGGATGTGCCTGCATCAGCCACACGTTCAAGTAGCTAGCACTGCGCAGCCATGGTAGCAATTCATCAGCTGTATTTTGGCATAGATCCCAACACATAAATGCTTCACTGTCTGGTCTTGTTTATTGCAGTGAGGCATCAAAGCGTCTGCCAAAAATAATCACAACTCGCTGAATTTTCTACCAGATTTCCTGCTGTTTGGTTTGTTAAAAATACCAGATCTAAAACAATGATATGGAAAACTTTGGTTGAATTGAAACAGTGGATTTTCATGCAATATGTTGTCCTTTGTGAATGCTGACAAAAATTCCCCAATATCTTCATTTTATCATCTTTTGTAATGTATTGTAAAATGGATTCTATTGTATTATTTTGTTCAGAATGATGAAATGTGAGATGAATTAAGTTCAAAGATTGTTTACATTTTTTTCAGGCTTCACAATTCTGTAATGACCCAAAGCAATATTCCTCTTCTTGAAGCTTCTGCAGACTGAGAGCCATCTTGACACCTAGTATTTTGGTTTATCAACAGACATTCATGGTGCATCTATGAATGCCATCTCCTGAAAAATGTTTGCACTCACACAGCCCCATGTTATCACACTGCCACCTCCGTTCTTCACTGTCAGTACTATGCATTCACTGGTAGTATGCTGGCCACGTTCATGCTAAACTTGCTGTACCCCATCTGAACCAAACAATAACTTGGACTTATCTTACCAAAGAATGTGTGACCACTTTTCATCAGGCTTCTTTTCATGTCATTTATTAAAGGTCCGTCAGTTCAGTGTCAAACAGCAAGCAGGAGTTTTTGTCTTGAATGTCCTCCATAGAGTTGGATGCACTGGCCTTGGTACTGTCTGGGATATCACAGAAAGTTTGATTTCCACTGATAACCCCTTTGAAAAGCCTGAAGCACTTGTTCATCTGTTTTTCAGATCTAGATTGTGCAAGTCGGCCACTGTTCATGGCATCATTTTAACAGGATGACAACTGTGGCCTTGGTTAGTGGGGCTATGGCTCATTCTATACCCCCTAATAATGACTGTAATTGTGTGTCCACTGACTTTTAGTTGGTCACATATCTTCTTGTATCCTTTTCCATATTTGTGAAGTCTCACAATCAGAGTTTTGAACTCTTCTGGCAACTCTTTTCCACATGAAGCAATGATGCACACAAGCAGATAGACACGAGCCAAGATAAACAGATAATTCTGTTTACAGCTCATTTTATAGCCATGTTTATGCAGTTAGGCTTATTGGAAGTCACAGGTGTACTCTATTTTGTTTCAGTGTTTACATTTTTTTTTCTATCTTGCATGTCAGTGATCACAGGTGTACCGATGTTCGCTTTTCCTGCACTGAGTTTCAACTCTGGGGCCTCTACTTTCAAAATAGTCTTTCTTTGAGTTTGATTGCTCATAAGAGGAAATACTCCGAGCGTGAACTTATAAGCAATGCAGTTCCTGAACGGTGATACAATTGTGAATCATTTGACATTTAAGTGATATTGCATAGGGGGTTTGTTGATTTCCTGCATAATTATCATCATTTTAGTTAGCTGAGCTTACCTGATAGCGAATTAGCTAGCATCAGATATTATGCTAGCTGAAGAGAAGGACTGCTCATATCAATTTCACAACAGTACACAAGAACAAATAATACAGATGTCTTTTCACCTGTGAAATATTATTCTCTGTTGCTAAGTTTTCTTTCATTAGAGCACCCATAAGCAGAACAGAAGTATGGTGAAGTGGCCACAGTGCAGTTAGCATGCTACCATCTGCTGCTACTAAACACAAGTGCAGCAATGGTGAATGGGACTGTCAGTTTGGGCAGTATTTTAGGAAATATTGATCATTTTGACCTGAAGAAGGAATTTAAGAGACCACAAAAGGCTGTAGGAGACATTGTATACCCTGGTTGTTTGTTTCTACTGTATTTATTCAAACACTCATTTGAAATTAAACTTTATTGTCACTGCATAGAGTACAATGAAGTGTAGTCTTTACATGTAGCAGCTCATTTGGAAGCTGGGGTCAGAGCGCCAGGTCAGCCACACTATGGTGCTACTGGAGTAGACAGGGTTGAGGGCCTTTCTCAAGGACCCAGCAGTGGCAGCTATGGGTTTGATTCCTGACACGGAACAAGGTAGTCAGACCTTTTTCTCTCCCATCTGTATCCGTCCAGCTGAGAAAACATCTGGAGGTTTGTAGTAACTCTCTGTACAATCCCACCTCTGGATCAGCACAACAGAAATGTGCAGAAACAACAGTCTGCAGCTATACAAACAGACAAACTTGACACCAAAGTTTACTCAATACCACACTTCCTAACAGTTGTCACACAGTATCACATGAACCTGACTCGGGAATAGCTTATATTAGCTAAACATTAGCTTACATTAGATAAAATCACAGTACATTCCTTCAACCGAGGCACTTCCTAGAGAAACAACTGAACAGCTTTACCTGCTGTTGTAAGGCAGATATTCTTTCACATCCCCTCCCTGAATCAACACATCTCAGCTTATGTGGCCTCACATATTTCTGTATAATGCAGATGGTGTGTGCTACAGGTGCATGTTACCACAGTTCATGAAGGGGCCTATTCACATTCCATCTAAAAGTGCATTCTGACCGAATGCACAGCAGATTTTAGATGTGGGATAATTGCTTGCAAAGTCATCAACTGCACCTTTACCTGTTGTTTTTTTATGCTAACCCACATATGCAGAGTAGCATCTTGTGTATCAACCCACAATGAGACATTAACATATGCCATCGTCTTATTTTGGTCTTTTTTCCAGCACTGACACCTGTCAGCTTTTCAGTTTTATGAAGTTCAGTCCACTTTGTATCGTGAGTGTTTTGTGTTTCGCTAAGACGTGTCAGTGTAAATGGTAAATGGTCTGCGCTTATAGAGCACTTTTCTACCTTAGTGGTACTGAAAGCACTTTACAGTGTGTTTCGCACTCACCCATTCATTCACCCATTCACATACCAATGCAAGGTGCCTGCCTGTCATTGGAAGCAACTTGGGGTTCCGTGTCTTGCCCATTAATTTCAATTGCAACAATTTGTTGCAAATTGTTTGTTTCAACTGGTTGTTTATCATTTCTGCTTATGTGTTCTAGATGTAAATTAATCTGTACACACGAGGGGGTTCTTGCATGACACCTGTTGTTTTGTTGGTCCTTACATAGAAGTACACATCCCTCAAAAATAATTCTGAGCTCTGGGAAATTTCCATGGAGCTTAAAGGTTCCTTGAGTGGTCTTAAGTCCCTTGATTACAAAAATTAGTCAGCTGATGTGCCAATAAACGACAGGCATTTTCATTTTTATGCACACCTTAACAAAAAAATTGAGGTATAGACCTTCTGATTGCAGACAGATCGCCACTCCCAGTTTTCATTGGATGCCTTCCTCTTTAGAAATGCATGCCTGAACATCATCACCGTCTTTGCTAGTATTTTGGGAAGATCATGATTTTCAGGGTTAGAGAACTTTCATCTTAATGGTTACAGTGGTTACATGTGGTAATGATTATGGAAACAGCACTGACAGTGGGTTTGAAACAGGAAATAAACATGCTAAAGTCTAACGTTTTGTTGATATGTCTATCAACCTCAACCTCCTCTCTACATGGACCTTGGTTGCCCTTTGACATCAGCTGCTCCTGTCATGACTGCTACAGCCACTAGGTGAGCTGTCATGTTGAATGTAGCCATGTTGTTTAGGGACTTTTGCTAAAAAATAATAATAAAAAAAAAAATCTGACTCCCTCTCAGTAGAGGTCACATATGGCCTCAAAACCAGTGTCTTGTGGATGAGACAAGGTGTGATGAAAGAAGACACAAACAACTTTCACTAATTTTAAAGCAATTGCTGCTCAAATGATAAAGTTCTATTTTGGTGTAAACATATTGTTTGCTTAGAGTGTGGCAGCAAAGTTTGAGCTGTTCTGTCCTTCTTAGTAGGTTCATCCTTATATAATCACATAATAGACAAGGACTTCTTTGTGATGCTGTTGTGCAGGTAGTCCAACTTTGCCACACACAGCAGTGGCACAAGCTTGGTTTAATTACTCAGCATAGTAGAGGAGGAGCGGTTCCAGTCAGCTGTAGAAATATTAGAAATGCTGAGCAGAGCAGGTGGATGTTGGCGCTGGACGACAGAGCTGGAGGAAGAAGGGGAAATGTTGGTTTCCATAAAGCTTTGTCATCAGTTAAAAAGTGTGTATCTAGAAAGAGTTCCCTTACACCTGCATTAAGCTTAAGCTTCGAGGCCATAACAGTGTGTTCAGACAGCACGTAGACACACAAACCTTCCGGTGAGGATGATTGTGATCTGACCAATCTATTCAAACCCTCTTTGGAGGTGTTTGGCCACAATAAAACTTTGCCTGAGATAAACACACTTGTGGGATATATTAATGGAACATGTATTAGTCTGTTATTGTCTGCTGCTACTGTCTGTAACCTCTGTGTGCTGATTATTCTGAGCCTGAAGAAGCCATTGTTTGACTGCCTGCTCGCCACATTGGTCCAGACTGATATATATCGGCAACTGCTGGAGGAATTGTAATGAATTTGTGGCTGTGGATTGTCTGATCTGTGACTGAGCGCCTAGAAAGGAAACACCACAGACAGACAGGATGACGCCCATCGCGCTGATCTGCAGCAGTTTTGATTAGATTACACTGGCAGACAGAGAGAAAAGAGACCAGGTCACATCTGGGCCATGGGAGAGGATTCCAATGCTCATCACATTTGTTGAAAGCTCTTTTTTTAACTGAATAAATGGATTTCAAGTCATTTTGGGTGAAGCAGAGATACACAAATTACTGACTGAACTAAAAACGTCTATATGATGGAATAATAACTTCTAAAAAAAAGACAGTAATGATGATGTACAATAAACAATGCTATATTTCAAGATATTTTATGATGAGAGTTATTTGTGGATATACTGTATTATGCTATAATATGCCTTATACATGCAAATATGCATACAGCTCATCTGATTAGTCAGAAGCAAGCTTTATGACCAGTGGTGATTTATCAAAGACAGAACCTGTTGCCATGTGCAGGTAACAAAGTAATTATAAACCTCTTAGCTTCTCATTTACTACAGAATATTTGAAGGAATAGTCAACATTTTGTGAAATACTTCACTTTTTGTAGGACAGTTAAAGGTATGTTGTGGCTACACATTCACCGTTACTCACCAAAATGTGAATCAAGGGATCTCAAAATCATGTGGAGAAGATTTGCCCCCTCATAGAAACCTTTGAAGGCCCTTTATAAAGGTACTTCAAATTCACCGTTATTTAAATCCATGCTTAGAAAACTACAGTCTTCTTCTTTCCTGCCTTTGTTGTCCTGCCATCTACACCCCAGCCTGTCCTGCTGTCCCTCCCCCCTCATCCCCACTCCCAACCCAACTGGTCGAGGCAGATGGCTGCCTTCCCTGAGCCTGGTTCTGTCGGAGGTTTTTTTCCACCTCCCTTCCTTAGTGTTTTTTTGGTTCCTTCCCACCATTGCTGACTGCTACTCAGAGGGAATCCAAAAGCAGTGTTGGAGTGTTGGGTTTTCTGTTTTCTGTTCTTTCTATGTAAAGCCCTATGCGATGGCATGTGTTGTAAATATGAGGTATACAAATAAAACTGAACTGAATTGAAATGAATTGAATTTATTTTCACATTGCTGCACACCATGACACATCAGAACCTGACCAGTGGAACAGTGTGATACCAATAGTAGGAATGTATACCATGTGAGCTGCATATATGCATGTGTATCCCTCTGCATAAAATCAGTCTCACTTTGCCAGGCTGTTACATGATGGTCTGGCTGCACTAGGTGGAGAAACGCTTTGTGCCGTTTGTATTTCCTTAAACTTATCACAGTCGTCATTGGGCGGGGAAAAACAAAATGTGCGGCTTCGGTGTTCCCTCAAAATAGTGACGCTGGAATTGTTGTGTTGGAACCTTTGCACGCAGGGAGATGAGCCCTGTAATTAAAATGGATAATCCACCGAAACAAAGTAGCAGAGCTGCCTTAGCCCACGACCTGAGTCCTCTGCAAAACTTTAGTTTCAGTTTAATTTTCAGTGCAGTAAGTTGCTGTCCTGAGGTTACTGTTGTTGCTTCCCATAGTAAAGAAAACAGTAATACACACATAGCAGAAGGGAGGGAGCAGACTGACTGAGATTATCGGCCAATAGCAGGCTGATACCAGCAACCTACATCTAGTGGGTCGGGCTAGCATGAAATAAGTTAGGGACCTATCCATCCATCCATTATCTATACACCGCTTAATCCTCTGTACGGTCATGGGGGGCTGGAGTCTATCCCAGCCGACTCAGGTGAAGGCAGGGGAACCAAAGGCAGGGGAACCAACCAAACACACTCTCATTCACACCTACAGACAATTTAGAATCATCAATTAACCTCAGCATGTTTTTGGACTGTTGGAGGAAGCTGGAGTACCTGGTGAAAACCCACGCTGCAAAGGGATACATGCAAACTCCACACCGAAAGATCCCAGGCGTCCTAACCGGGACGCGAACCGGGGATCTTCTAGCAGTGAAACTCTGCAGGGAACCTTTATATGAGACTGCCATTGATACTAGTCTCCTGCTCAGTAAAAATAAATCTGCAGCCAGCAGCTACTTAGCTGAGTGTAGCACAAAGACTAAAACAAGGGGAAAACAGCACAGCTATCTGGCTCTGTTCAGAAACATCCACAGGGCTCTAGAACTGGCTGTATTTAATGCACAGGAATGAATGGGAACCGTAATGATCTTTCCACCAGAAAGCAAATAAGAGTATTTACAAGAAGTAAAGTACTAAGAACCTCAAAAGTTTCCTGTTTAAAGTGACTTTAACAACAGTGGTTAACCCCAAAGTAATTAACGTCATTTTTAGCTTTGTAACTTTTGTTGTTATCAACAGGGAAGTTATTGTTTTTGTCAAGAAAAAGACGATGCAACTCTGAAAGAGGCTGTTCAAAACATGAGATAGAAACTACATTTTATATGATGAGACATGAGTTAAATGTCAGTGTAGCAGTAGGAACTAGTGGCGTCAGAAATTAATTCAGCATCACTTTTGCTATTAAATGCAAACGTGAATAGTTAAAAAAACAGCAGCTGTCCATAAATATCTGTGTGTGTGTGTTTGTTTGTTTGTGTGTGCATGTGTGTGTGAACATACCAAATATGTCACGGTCTCACCTCACCTGTCTACGTTTGTACACATCATCTGCTCCTCAGTGAAAGCAGACGTACAGTCGCAGACTAAGTGACATTTGTCCCTGTTCTCTCTGTGCAGCACCTGCTGGTCGCTGTACTCTGAGCTTTGTCACACATGAACATTTAACGATATATTTTAGTCAGCATCCTTCGCATCACTTCTAAAGGTCTGCATCTGCTGAGAAGAGGACAGGTCCACTGTACTGAATGATACTGATTAGAACCTGCTGGACATGATACTGCCATCATGCTTCTGCCCTACCTTAACTGTCCACTGGCTGGACTTGAACCCAGGACCTTCTAGCTGTGAGGTAACCGTGCTAACCCCTGTCTTGCACTTGGAACTCTGTATTGTTGTTCTATTGCAGCTCGTACATTAAAATACTTTCAATTCTTAAAAGAATATATTGGCGTGCCATGTCTCTTCTGTGTTGGACCTCTAATGGCCAAGTGTGCCTCTGCATACAAGGAATTTATCTGGTTTACAGTATCCTCTAGTACCATATATCACTACAGATGTCCCATGCTGAAATGCTTCATATTGTCAAAAACTGTCACAAAGGTTCCACCTTGTGGCCGGTCACGAAAATACAAAGCTGTCCTACATTCTGACAGATACAAACATGCTTCCACCTTTCAGTTGCTCAGTGATGTTATGCAGGTTTATGAGATGTGTGTTTATGACTTTTGATATCTGCAGTGATTAACGAAAATACACTTCTACATGTTTAATTGCCGGCAAATGACATAAGAGGCGATAGCTTTCATCCTTGCTGCCTTTTCTAAATTGAAGAATGCAGGCGTGTTTGATTTGGTGAGCATCTCTGGGACTACAGGGCGCCTCCAACTAGTGGTTGTTCCCTGTCCCAATGTACCGGCTACAGCCCCTAAGAGACCCAGTGAACATGATACACTAGGTCACACTCTACGGCCGAGGAGGCAGAGGAGTTTGAGCCTGGAGAAGGAAATTTTATTTAATTTCCTGCTGTTTAATTTGCCATTGTGCTTGTATTTTAGCATCAATCAGATTAATACTTTAAAATTTCTGACATCCAGACTTTTGAGAAGATTATTTGTTTTTGTGTAGAGAATGTAACTGTCCTCAGCATTTACAATCATTTACAATTTAAAAGTTTGCCTGTAGCAGTTGTAGCTTTTTTGCCCCTCCTTTTCATCCACATGAACATCATCAAATGTTGAAAATAACATCTAAAACATTTGACTGGGACTGAGCTTTTAATGGTTTGGCATTTCACAGCTTTCATGCCGTACTTTTTCAGTCACATCAGGTCTGGAATAATACTCCAAGAATCAGTTGTTCTTCTTTGACACACATAGATAAAAGTGACATTCACATTTAAAATAATAATAATTATCTGGCACATTCAATTTAAAAAATACTGTTTTGCCACCGGGAGGCTCTGTCCTTCTTTTCTACTGTCTGGGCATGCTACAGGTTTTATTTTGAAGGTGACTTCCTCCATGACGCAGTTAAATGAAGTGAGCTTGACTCAGCTCGTTAAAAGGGGCCCGCAGATGAAGCAGGTCTGCTGCACCGACGGAGCTCTGCTGATGGTTGATGGACTGATGGAGGACTGCAGGACTCTCCCAGGTACACCTGAGTGTGTTGAATGAATGTGCAGCAGGTGGTGGTGGTAGGAGCAGAGTCTCCTGCTGGTGTCAGGTCCAGGCTTTATGCTGCAGGAGGAATTATGAGTGACAGCTGAATGAGTCGTAGTATTGAGTGTTAGTAGACTGCAGGGAGTTTCCTGGGCCCTGACTGGATCAATAAGCGGCTCCTCACTAGGTTTGTCACCAACGATGAGAAGTAAGCCAGTAGGCTGGGTTCAGTACATTCACGTCCAGTAGGCCTGTAGACTACTGTAGCTGCAGTTTTGAGGCCCTGGAAGCTAAAACCAAAAGATTAAAATGTCACCAGGATACTTGAAGTGACGCACTGATTGGCAGATTGCATTAAAAAGTTACACACTTCATCAGATGAACACACTCAGGTGTGGCTGGTGTGCTGTCCGCTTTATTAAAGCACTTCAGACAGTTAATTATCACAGCAATGGCAACTATAAATCTGTACACATTTAAATCAACAATTAATTACAGCTGTGTTTCTACCTGACAAAAGCAGACATTGTAGAGCTGTGTGTGTGTGTGTGTGTGTATGTATGTATGTATGTATGTATATGCTGTTGCCCATAAAGTTGTAATAATGTAGTTTTCACACACAGTCCTCTTTTATTCCTATTCATACACATCAGTATGTCACTGTTGATCAGGTTCAATCATTACATACTGAGTCCATGGCTGTGTTGTCCTTCTCCTGCTTAAAATCTGTATGCAGTAAGTCCTCGTTTTCAGAACTGGCTGCATAATTTTCAACTATATTTGACACAGAAGTTCCCTAGGCTATATGCCTCATCCAACGCAACTGGCAATACACCAAAGAGTGTCTGCACTCCGACAGGATGGACACAAACAAGCCAACATTGTTGATTTCCTTGGAATATCACAGCGAGCCACCTTCATCGTTTGTAGAGACGACACAGAAGTTAAAAATATTTTATTCCAATTTCATGGGCAACAGTGCATCTATGTACATATGTTGCATTTTTCAATGTGTGCTTGAACTGGACATTTCAAAAATATTGTACTATTTAATGCACTATATTTATCAGATAACTTTAACTTTATAGACTAAGCCATATATATGTAATGTGCGTGCGTGTGTGTGTGTGTGTGTGTGTGTGTGTGCGTGTGTGTGTGTGTGTGCGTTAGACCACCTGTTACTTCTTTTACCACCTTTATAGTTCAGTAATGTACGTCGTTCTGGAATGGGCCATTCTGTTGCACAACTTCTGTGTTCTATACTTTGGTTTGCAAATACTAGTGCATCTCAAAAAATGTAACATCAAGAAAAAGTTAAATATTTTCCACTTATTTAAGAAAATGAAAATGTAACATATTCTGGACTCATTACTCATAAAATGAACTATTTTGATTCCTTTTTTTGTTTTAGTTTAGATGATTATGCCGTGTAATAATATTTCATTTTGAGTTTGAGGAAATTATTTTCAAACTTTCTAAATACAGTGTATCTCTTGGTCTAGTTCAGTACACACTAACACAATCATATGGAAGACTGACTTAAAAATTGTCCAGAGAATGATCATCAACAAGGGCAAGGGATCATCAAGGGCAGACCACAGAGGGTCTATGCTGAAAAGGCTGGCTGTTGCCAAAGTGCTGTATCGAAGCATATTAATGGAAAATTGACTGGAAGGAAAAGTGTGGTATGAAAAGGTGCACAAGCAACAGGGATGCCTGCAGCCTTTAGTGGAAAAAAGTCAATTCAATAACTTGAGAGCTTCACAAGAAGTGGACTGAGGCTGGTGTCAGTGTATCAAGAGCCTCCAAGCACAGACGTCTTCAGTAAAGGAGCTGCAACTGTTGTATTCCTAACATCAAGACACTCCTGAACCGGAGAGACATCAGAAGGTCTTACCTGGGCTGAAGAGATAAAGAACTGGACTGCTGCTCAGTGGTGGAAAGTCCTCTTTATAGATGAAATACTTTTTGCATTTCATTTGGAAATCAAGGCCAAAGAGTTGAGGAAGAGCGTGGAGACACTGAATATATGATGTTTGAAGTCCAGTGTGAAGTTTCCACAGTCAGTGATGATTTGGGGTATCATGTCTTGTGATCCACTGTGTTTTATCAAGTCCAAAGTCAACACAGCATCTATAGGAGATTTTAGAGCACTTCATGCTAGATAGAGTCTGGGGTTTTCCAAAGTGCCCAGTTCTCCAAAGAGAAGCTGTTTCCATGATACAGTACTTATTACCCACTGCCATTTATGTTTATTCCTGGAAAACACAGTTATGCCATCTATAGGTGTATAAAAGTGGCATGATTTATCCTAGAGCACATGCAGACTTTTGAGAAGAAGCTAACCCTAGATTTCAGGATATTCCCAACTAAATTCCTCCAGGATTTATAAAGTTTTTCAGTGTGTAGGTTGTTGCCTGGATGTTTTTGTTGTTGTTATTTCAGAAGTTACTGTTAGCTCCTAATCGTCAATTCTGTCTTTGTCCCCAGACAAAACGGAAAACTATAAATCTGAAGCACATGATGCTGAAAAAATGGAATTTACACACATCATTCATACAGAGATGACTTTAATGTCTGTTAACACATGGTCATTTCTGGATAGAATACTGTACATTAACCTGATGACAGCGCTTACAGTCTATCCACCTATCTATATATTGTATTTACAACCTTGCTTATCAATCAAACATTGGAGCAAAAAGATTGCATGCATCACCAGAGGCACTCAGCTGTAAATCTAATCATCACTGTATGTGTGACAGAGATCTGATCTACACCTGTATCATGCAGACACCGATACTAGCGATTATCAATATCTACAAACAATTGAAAAGTCATTTTGATGAAGAGACTTCTCAATTCAGACAGCAAGAACAACATATATCACTCCTCTATTCATTTATATATACATCAACAATATTAACAGCACTCGCTTCAGCTTGGATCAAACTTTTTATTACACACAGTTTAGACTGTGGCCAACCGTTCTCTGAAAGTGACACTCCAAGCTGCCTGTGTCTCACGCTTTTATGTTTTCTGGATGCTGTTAATTTAAGAAGCTTTCAGAAAGAAGACAACCCAACAAATCTGGTTGGACTTTCTAAAACAACACAGTTATACCATGCGTTTTACTTCAAAAGAGAATTAAGAATTACCTCAGACTCTGTAGTTATAATAATTAATTGTGTTTTTTGTTTTTCTGGTGCCCAGAAGCAATTATTTATTGAATACAGGTAAAAGTTTACCCTTAGTGGCCACTTACATGTCCAGTCAACAGGTCCCTTGTCCCTTCCTGGCGTGCCTTGCCGGTCTTCTTTGGATCCGGAGATCTTTGAATCTTCCACAACACTTTCAACTACCATTATAACTGTGATAATGAACTTAATCGACATCAAAACATGAATTAAACTCGAAGACAGGCAGACTGACAACAGGTTGAAATCAATCTTCTAGTTTAATTCAACTCAATTATATTTATATACCCCCAAATCACAACATATGCAGTCTCACAGCACTTCATACAGGAAGTTAAAGACCTTCAAAATTTTAAGCAGAAAAACCCAACAACTCATAAAGTTTCCTTTGGATTCTCTTTGAACAAGCAGTACAGGATGCCAAAGAGAACAATAGACACTCTGGACTTGTAGTTTATTTATAACCCCAGTCAGTATTAACGCTTTAATCGCTCTAATACCCACTCTAGCTGGCACTTGTTTCTGTATTAAACCAGCACTCCAATACTGCTGCTGCATAATCCAACTCTAGAACCAAGCAAACTAAGGTTTAACTCTCACTCTACTGTCAAGCATTGTTTTACCCCAGGAACTCACTCAAGGACCCAAATAAAGCACCAAACGTAGTGCTGTACATAGTTTTCACTCCAGTGCAAATGCAAACAACAGCTCTGTGGGCATCAGCTAACTGGATTACAGCTCCAGTGATAGAGTACCTGTTCTAGCACCTTCAGCCTTTGATAGTCCAGACTTGGTCTCAGTAATGCATTGGGACTCCAAATAGGGCTAAAGCTAAGCTAGAAAACTCTAAAAACATACTTTTACGTTGTTGGGTGATTTAGACAAAGCCTTGGCATTCTGAAATAGATTGCAGCCATAAGCCTGCCATCGGTAGATAATCTCAGTTGGCATTCTCCCGCCCTTCCGCTATCATTCTGTTACAGTTTTTTTAGGACTTGAAAACAACAACAACAAGCTCTGTGCAACCTACTGCACTGAAAATCAGACCGGGTTATCTATTTGAATCTATTATCTATGCAATGCTTTTCTCTGTGTATGCAAATGTTTCACCTCAGCAATTCCAGCGGCCACTTTTTTGAATGAAAATAGGACTAGAGGGAAATTTTGGTTAATGAAATGTCACAGAGATGGACTTCAGGGGTTGCAGAACTAAGTTAAACACCGTTTCCATTCTTGGAGAGGAGGTGGAGGGTAGAGTAGCGAAAAAAAGACCCTGAAGTCCACCTTCACAACAGATTAAAATGCAATTCAGGAAGAGATGAAGCAGGCTCTGCTTCTTGAGGAAACATCAATCCTTTGTGTACAAGATGTTGCAGTAGTTTATCCTGTCATTGCATTGTTTGCTATGTATATAAAACAGACTCATATTTAACATAGGCTATTATTTCAGGTCTCGTTTCAATGCTAAAAGGATCTATTCTTGAAAAGGAAAGCTGGCCTCTTTTTTTCCTCACTGGATGTTGATCACACATCTATATATTTAATGCTTTTAACCCGATGGAGTCATTGTTATGATTTAATGCGGTTCTCCCTTCACTGAATTTAAAGGCCGATAATGATGATGTCAGACAACTTGGAGCTGAGTGATGATGTTGCTGTTCTGCCCCATCATGAGGTGGAGCCTGCCAGGGAGGAGGACGCACACTGCCCCTTGCCCTTCAGGTAAGAAATTGCTTGTTGACTACATACACAGAATAGTCCATGTAGAGGGTGAAGGATGTTTGGGAAGAATATTCCAAAAAAGAAATGTGATGGTCAGACAGCTTTGTCCAACATGTAGTCAGAAATCAGAGGTCTTCAAGAAAAAGTCTTCATGCAGTTTTCAAAGTCTGATGTAAATACTGTTTATTCAATACAGAGGCTGCAATTCTAACGGACTAAACAACTCTTAACAGCTTCTTCTATACTCCTCCCAAACTCTCCTTCTTCTCCTGGAAATCCACAAGCCATTCTTTTTTTTTAGAAAAAAGACCAATCAGAACATTTCTACCACCATTATGTTTGGTTCTTTCATGTCTGGGAGCGTCTGATCTAACCGTGGCAAATTTTCCATTGCCTCATTTTTGAAAAAGGCCACACACCTGCTTTCTAGCAGCGCTTCTGTCTTTCCGCTGGATTCCTAGCCTCCTTTTCAGCACCGTTTCTATCTTTCTCTTGACAGCTGTATGGCCTTGAACTACATACAAACCTACAAGCTCATGTCTTTCTGCTTCAGACAATTATCCATTTCCAGTTGTTGCATTCTATACGTTCTTCATGGGCTGTGGTCACACAAGATTGTTTAGTCTGTACACGAATTTGGTTTAAACATCATATTTTCCAGTTTAATCATTTGTTTGTGCATTCATCTAATTTGAACATCATGTTTCCCGGTTTTGTCATTTGTTCAGTTTAAAATCCCACAACAAATGGAGGCATAATTATTTTATGACAGAAAAAGAAAAATGGCCCCAGAAAGTGTAACAAGTGTGGAAGGGATGTGTGGGTTGTTTTAAGCTGATTAACTTCCATTTTGTTGTTAATTCTGTTGTTTTTCTTTTCAGTCTGACATTGTGAGCTCCTTCAATCTCTGCCAATTGAGATATGAAGTTTTAGTCCGCCGTGTTTCAAATTTTTCCTGAACCAGTGCTCAGATAATGGGCTAATGAAGGCTGATCAAGAAGTTTTGAGACTGTTCATAGCTGTTCATGACTATGACACATGATGCTACCACATGCGTGCCATCTGTCTCAGTAGTAACTCTCATGAGTTAGCAGCAGGACCTATGTTACATGTGTTTTGTGACCACTAATAGATGCGCATTTGCAGTTTCTTTGGGAATTATTTCATCAGTGTCAGAATGTCAATGCAGAGTTCCATTGTAAAGTCCTTGTAAAGTCTGAGGTGAGCATTTGGTGCAAATGGTGTTGAACTGTGGTGCAGGGCATGTGTCTGCTGCAGTACGCTGTGTGCCCTGTCTCAGCATCGTGATTATGCACTGGTTTTTTGCAAGAACAATAGTACTCACTAGATTTGGCTCCCCGTGACTTGTTCCTCTTCTCCAAAATGAAAGTTAAAGAATCACAGGAATGTCTCAAGTCTCTATAGCAGGGATGTCCAATCCTGGTCCTCGAGGGCCACTATCCAGCATGTTTTAGATGTTTCCCTCTTCCGTCACACCTGATTCAAATGATCAGGATCGTTATCAGGCTTCTGCGGAGCTTGACGATGAGCTGATCTTTTGAATCAGATGTGTCAGAAGAGGGAAACATCTAAAACATGCTGGATAGGGGCCCTCAAGGACCAGGATTGGACACCCCTGCTCTACAGGATCCACCTGCTCCCTGGGACCGATGTTGTTGTGACAGATGGTACAGCCATGTGTTATTATTCCTTTTCCAAGCCAATGCCCAATCTGATGTTTCTAGTCCAGAAGTGACCCTCAACCTGAAATTTTGATAGTAATACAAGATCAGGTCCTAGATATTGCTGGGAACGTGGTGCCCGGTGTTGTGCAAGCTCAACCATATTGTGTGGTATGGACCCAATCGCTTTGGCTAGGTCAATTCTGTTTTCAGGAGCTTCTCTGATGAGCTGTGTAGGTACCACAGGTACTCTAAAGATGACTTTATTCATTTGTGCGATTCAAACTGTAAACGCTTACACCACTCCTCCAGTCACGTTATATCTGCTGGCCTAAGTATAAGTGTGCAGAAGTGTATATGCTGTCAACTTCTTTAATGTAGAACTCCAAAGTCTTCAACCCAACTATGGCTATGATCATTTGGCTATAGTTATTAGTTATTAATCAGAATATCAAACTGATAGATTGGTGTATTTATGAGACTGATTTATCAGACTGATATATAAGACTGATCTTCAGGTCAGTCTGTTTTCCTTTGGTTGAAGCTGGTGCCCTGCTTTTTGATGATTTATGGTGTAGCGTACGGCCGCACCAAAATTTGTAGCGTAGTATAACTACACTTTTTAATGAAAATTTGCACTCGTTAATGAAGGGGCACCATCTCAGATTACTGAGAAAATTATCATTCTAGATTAAGTCTCAAAGAGACTTTAATTGAATGAAGTTGATCAGTCTCTTAGCTGAAAATCGTAAATTCTGATTTCATTGACCTCCAGTTCCCAAACAAAGAAATACACGGCAGAACCGATGGTAATTATACAAAAACATTTATTAACTAACACTATAAACAAACAATAAACAACAATGACATAACAACAGACAGTGAATGAATGAATGAATGAATGCAGATAAGCTGATTAACTGTGATCGTCACTGGAAGCAGCTACTAGAAAGATGATGAATTTAGAATCACTTTGGAATTGGAAGCCAATCGTAATTTATAAATTCACCCGTTTAGCAGAAGGAAAATGATACTTGCGTAGCCCTTGATGGAGGGAGAAGAAGGTTGCAGGATGTCCAGCTGTGATGGTCTGCTGGATGCGTTGGATCAGGAATGCAGAGATAAGGACGCACTTTGGTGTAGTCATGTTGTAAAAATGTAATACAAACACTAAGAGTCGAAGCTCATAGTTAAAAGAAAATGTCCGTGCTGTTGCATTATCAAAATTAACTGAAGAGGTTTAACTTCAAGCCTTTAAGAAACAAAAACACAAACCCAAAAAAACGTAGTCGATAAAAGTCCTTAAAGAAAAAAACCTAACCTTTAAAAGGGGTAAAAAGAATGAATGAAATGAAAAGAAAAGAAGAAAAAAAAACCTAGAAAGATAACAAATAAAGCCCAAGTTGCATTCCAGTGACTTTCCTTTTATATAGAAAGTTTTGGAGCCAAATTCAAATCAGCATCTGACCAATCGTGGCTGTGTCCATCCCAGGGGGAGGTCTTGAGTCTCACTGTCCAGGAGAGATCAGAGGCCAAATACCTTCAGAGCATACTTTAAGGTTATTTCTTAAACATGCAAATTCGATTGTTAAATGTTTATGATGATCACAGATCTAAAATCTCACTAAATGTGTGATTAAAACGACACCAAACATGATATGTTTATCTCACACGGTTCCTGAGATAATAATAATAAAAGATATAACACAAGAATAAACTTACAAATAGTAGACTTTTAGGCTACATGAAAGTAAACTATTAATGTGACTACAGATACAAGCATATACATTCAATTATAAGAAAAGTTCAACTTATAAGTATACATGCTGGGAATCAAAGATCTCTCTCTCTCGCTGTGCGTCTTTTATGGTTGTGATCTGTGATAGAGAGGAGGCGGTTGTTGGTGGTCTTGTGTATGAGTCTCAGTAAACACTTCAGATTCAATGTGTTCTCCTTCCATGCTGGTCCTGATCAACCTGGTATCACAGAGTCCAGATGTTGGGATCATCACTCCAGAGACGTTGAACTCTTTGATTTTATTAAGTGTTTAGTTCAAATCATCAAAGAGTTCCTTGGGTTAGGAGGAATGTCATCTCGTCTTCTCCCGAAGTGTGCTTATCAGATTCTTGTGCAGAAGGGAGACATCCTGTCGTCTCCAAAAAGGGGGATTTGGGTTGGCTGTCTCCTGAAATGGTTTCTTACCCAATTTACCCCCACTTTGTTTGATGACGACGATCGTCCTCGGCGGAGGCTGTCAACAAACACTGGAGAAATTAATGCAGAACATAGATGCCCACAGACTAAGCATAACATTTTCAATCGGCTAACACGGGTGGTATAACCAAAATCGAAAAATTGGGATCAGAGTAGATATGAGACAGTATAGGTCTCGTCACATAATGCAAAGTGAGCATTTAAAATCACGAAGATGATTGATTATCATCGATTAGTTAGACCCACTTAGTAAGTTTAAGGGACCAGAATATAGTTTAAATCTTTAATTTTTTTTTTATTTTTATCTAAGTAGTTGATTACTTTCCTCTTGGATGTATTTTATTATACATATACATTTGTTAATCTTAAATTCTGGGGTTTGATTTCAGTTTGAGTATATGATGTCTTTCCTCAGAGTAGCAAAACAAATGAGCCAGAACTTGCCTGATACCTGTCATAACTAGTGAGATGTCTGTCTGTCTTCACCTGTTTATCTTCAGTGTTCCCCGGGCACGCGTGAGCCACCCCAGTTATCCACCAGAAAATAACAAACTAAAACAAAAAAACGGGGCAGGGGAACGCCCACTGCCACCACCTGTCTAATCAGGCAAGTTTGGTGCTTCATTATTTGATGCTATGGCTCAAATTTCAGATTTTGTCCCCCACTTGGTTTTCTTCTGTGGAGAAGCGTTAAGGACAGTCTAACTTATGTCAATGAATATTAGTTCTTTCAGTTGTCTTCAGCAGGTTTTGGCAGCACTCCTGGTTAATAATTATGGAGGTGAGTGCCCTTTTCCTGTTTTCCCTAATTGTGGTTTCTTCGGGACTTCATGAATCTGCTTGGTGGATTCTTCTTCAAGTAATTCTTTTCGCAGCTGAAGAATCTCCCGGATCAAATGATCCGTTTGATCATTCCTCTTGAAAGCTGGTTCATAATTCCACCTTTGGTCACGGTGGCATTGTGGCTGATTTTGTCTTGACCTTCAGGGAGTTTTTGAGGGTTGGCCACCCTTGAAGTCCCTGTTGGTGTTTCGTTGATGCTTGGTCTTCAGTCTTTCAGAGTATTGTCGATCTTTCCGCGGGTCTCGCTGAAAACTTGGTGGCTCATGGTTTCTAAGACCATGGTCATAACGATGGGTTAGTCTTCTCCATCCTTCATTATACCTGCGAGGTTGTGTAGGCATTTGGATGCATGAGCTTGCATCATCAGAAGATGAGCCAGAGTCTTGTCTTGTGTTGCATAAGACTGTTGTCTCAGCTTGTTTCTTAGACATCCTATTGTGTTGATGGTGACCCTTTAAAGCCAGGTCACGTAGTTGCCGGCTGGTCATGGTTCTAGGGCAGACTGTCACACCCAGGTAGTGGCTCAAGGATGGATGGAGGTTCTGCAGGAACAGGGTCTTGAAGGCTTTGTCTTCTTCCATCTCTGGTTCATTTCTGGGCCCAAAGTAGGATTTACGAAGACGGCTGTAGTAGGCTTGAGGAGTTTCTTTTCTACCCTGCCTGATATTCAGTGCAGCCATCAAATCGTGCTCTGGTTCTGGATCAGAGAATTCTTTTATCAGTTCTTCACATAGCAGCTTGTAGTTGGCCTTGACCTTGTCTGGCTGGCGGTCAAGGAAGCTGCGGACGTCAGGACTGGAGGTTACTCTGATTAGGCAGAGAGCATCAAGGCTGGTTGCTTGGTCCAGCATTTTAAGGTGGAAGTCAATATCTCGTAGATAGCCGTGGATGTCATAGTCCCCTGGATGACTTGGTTTGAAAGTATCGATGTTTCGGGCCATTCTATCAAGTTGTTTGAATGACATGCTTACTTGTGATGAGGAGCTGTAGACTTTCCTTTCAGTTGCTCCACTGTTTGAGTTGCTTCTTCTCAGGTTGATATTGATGCTGTCTGAGTGTCGGCCTTGCAGCACATTGCACTGGTGAGTTTTTGTCTCACCAGAACCAGGCATCTGGCTTTGGATCAGCAACACACATTGGCTCGGGGAAGGTGACTCTGCCCAGCAGTGCAGTCCCATGTCATGGACTTGCTTCAGTTCATTCTTCACCATGTTCAACTCGTCCTTGTCGGTTTGGCGTTGTTGCTGAAGGTTCAGGAGTCGGCCTTTGGTGAGCCTCAATTCCTTCTTCACCATGTTCAACCCGTCCTTGTCGGCTTGCCGTTCTTGCTTAAGGTCAGTTATGCATTTAACTGCCTCATGTAGAGCTTCGATGAGACTCTTCTTGTCCTGGAGCTCTTTTTCCATCTGGGTTTTAACTTGTTCCAGTCTCTGTGACATGCCATCTGTGGCTGTGTTTGCAGACTTGGTCAATTGATTGATTGAAGCTTGCAGTTCTAACATGGCTCTTAGTTTCTCTATTTCTCCTCTGGAAATGTTTTCTTCTTTCAGGTGCTCATCCAGTTGCCTTCAGGTGTTCATCTCGTACAGAAGTGCATCTGTTTTACTCCGCTTCATCTGGGTCATAAGATGCGGAATGATGGAGTCATAATTCAGATTGAACTCCTCTGGATTCCTGGTTTGTCGTTTCTCTTCATAGCCTGGCAAGACGTTGCCTGTCATGACATTCAGCCAGGTATTCATGTCCTCCCGTGGGAAAGGGGGACTCATCATGGTAGGTGGCACTGACATTTTGTGAGTCGGGTGCAAATAAATGTTAGCAATTCTAACAAAAATTGTTTGACTGAATTAGGTAAAGGACTGACACCATATACTTCAACAGCCAATAATTGTAAACCTACTTATAGTAAGTATTACTTTCAGGTTTCTGTATTAATTTTCGTTGTTGATTTATTGTTAATTTAGGTAACTTTGTGGTTACACTAAGAAACAATTGTGTTGACAACTATTTTTATAGTGTCTTTAAGTGTGATTGTTTGAGATTTGTTTTTGTGTGAGAAAGCCTGAAAGTGAGAGTAGAAAGGGGGTACAGGAGAAAATCGCTTTAACTGTAAAACAGTTAACATCAACTCAGTCCCTATACCACCACAATATACCAACTGCTTAACAGGACGATCACTTTAGAACACAACAAATACACACTTAGAATTAAAGAAAACAGGTGGGGTCAGTTTGAGATTGCTGTCTGTAGCGGGTGTTTGCACTTGTAGCAAATATTAAGGTTCTATTAATATTAGCAGAACTTGACTAACAAGTGACAATGTCAGGCTAGTATGACCAGAAGTCTAAGTGCGACTGTGGGAGCTGGTGGTCAGCGATCAATAAGGACACTGGACGAAGGTTGCGGTGCTGGTACCATATATTGTGAATGAAATGGTCGAACAAAATATATACAACAACAAATACAGGAAACAAAATAGGAAAAAAAACCCAAACTATATACAGACTGCAGTATTCGATGGCAAATAAAGTGCACTTTGACTATGGAGTTATTTGGTTCATGGTACACCCAACAGCAAACAAAATGTCACACAGGCAAAACACAAATAAATTCCCAGAATGTTAAACCTGCTGGTCCCACACTGCCGCAACAACCCAGGAGGGGTTAGGTGAGAGTTCGTTTAAAGAGTCCATGGTTTTATTGTCTGGGAAGGAGGGATGTGTGTGGAGTTACGGCAGGTGGTGAGAAGTGTGGGGGGGACAGGCTGTGGCAGCCTCCTACCCGTCCAGGAGGCTGCGTCGCTGTTAGGTTGTCCTAGTTCCGGCTCCTAGCCGCAGGTTCGGTAGCTCGCCATCGTTTTTACGCTCCTACCGGAGACACCTGGCCTGCATTAAAT
Organism: Dascyllus trimaculatus; assembly: GCA_024666655.1. Lineage (NCBI taxonomy): Eukaryota > Metazoa > Chordata > Actinopteri > Pomacentridae > Dascyllus > Dascyllus trimaculatus. The sequence continues at coordinate 33,206,858 of CM045448.1, forward strand.
GACAGGACCAGTGAAAACCATGCTCTAGGGCTAAGTAACTGACAAACCATCATTCACATTCCCTTATGCATGACATAAATAACAATCAATAAATAAATTGAACAATCAATATAAACATCAAAAATTCCATTTATGGTGCAATTCGGTTTACACACATGTTAACAAATTGCACTGCTGTCTAACCGTTTCTTAGTCACAATGCTTTAAGCAGACATCGTATCAGACAAGAGCTGTGCAAATGCTAATGCTAACGCTAACCGCGATCGGCGCTAGCGTTAGCTAACGCGGTTAGCGTCTCATTCATTCAGAGGATAATTCAAACACTCACCAGTTCCCTCGGTCTGAAAACGCACACGGCGACAACAGATTCCCCGGCGGCCCAGCAGACGGTTCTACCAGTTACAAAGAATATACTAAGCACATGGAAAATAAAACACAGCAGAAGAGCAAAAGTTTGATCGGTACACACCTGGTAGCAGCTACCTGTCGGCTCTCCCCACACCTCTGAATGAGAGAGCCGCAGCAGCTGCTACAAATCTCGCTCTCTGCTGTGTGAATGGCCGGCGCGGTCATGTGACCGGGGTTACGTGCAAGTTGGTGGTTGGAAGTTGGGCGTTGGGCGTAACATAATATTTATATGTACAAAGATTTTTACCAGGGTTACACCCTCCCCCCTTAAATCCTTGCAAGTCCCATTGCAAGCCGGCTTTAAACAACATGAACAGCTGAGATATTCGCGTCGGTTGATACACCTAAAGCGTCAGACAAGCTATGTAATAAGGTCTGAACAACAGATATTAATGGATTGCCCAAAGCAGCGTATTTTAACCTTTTGGGAGGTGATCTATGCCGAGTTGACCGTCTTACAGTGGGTTCTGTACCGGGTAAGTCTGGTATACATTCGAGATTTGGTGGTTCAGCCAGATTTGTCATAAGATTTTCATTTTCCCCAGGAACATCACTGACTAAAGGAACATCGAGGAGCAGCGGCCTCTCAAGAGTAGGCGACTGTTCAGGTGAGTGCCCAGGTGAGGTTTCAGGTTGAGGTTCAGGTAAGTCCACACGTAGGTTTTCTTCCACAGGATCAGGTAAGTTCGCTTCTACAGGTTCAGGTAAGTTTGGTGGGTCAATAGCAGGACAATGATCTGAAACTGTGTCCGGGTCACAGGAGGGCAACATTCTTGGGGCTGGAATTTTCTCCACCATAAATCTCACTGGATCCAGAACATGGTTAACACAAGGTTCTACCATCAGATCTTCCCCATCAAATTCATCAGCTGACTCAGGCTGTGTTCGGCATCGCTGACGAGTTAATCGTGGTTCAGACACAGGAACTGCCTCGACGGATGGCTCTGCCACAGGAAGAAAACCACAGGGGAGGAGAAGGTCTCTATGCAGAGTACGGATTGGACCATCTTTGCTCTCGGGCTTCACAGTATAAACTGGAAGATCTCCAGATTGCTTCACCACAACAAAGATGTCTTGTTCCCATTTATCAGAGAGCTTGTGTTTACCTCTGATACGTACATTACGCACAAGAACTCTATCACCAACTTCCAGTTTGGACGGTGTTACGCGTTGGTCGAACCGAACCTTGTTTCTTTCTGCATTTTTAGCAGCATTTCTCGAAGCGATCTGGTAACTCTCTTCTAATCTCTGCTTCAGATCGTGTATGTACTGAGAGTGAGGCTGAGGTTTCTGATTGTGTACTGGCAATCCAAAGGCCAGATCCACAGGCAGCCGAGGAGATCGCCCAAACATCAACTCGTATGGCGTGAATCCGGTTACTTCGTTTCTTGTACAATTGTATGCATGCACCAACGGCTTGACATACTCCCTCCATTTTGATTTCTGTTTCGTCTCCAGAGTTCCCAGCATGTTGAGTAAAGTCCTGTTAAATCTCTCGACTGGATTTCCTCGAGGATGATAGGGTGTTGTCCGACACTTCTGTATGCCAGCCACAGTACACAGTTCGCGGATCAGTTTGGATTCGAAATCCGGGCCTTGGTCTGTATGCAACCTCTCGGGGATTCCATAATAGACGATGAAATTGTCCCAAAGACTTTTCGCCACAGTTCGAGCCTTCTGATTGGCTGTTGGTATAGCCATGGCAAACTTGGTAAAGTGGTCTGTCAAAACCAGAATATCCTTGGTGTTACTGATGTCGGGTTCCAAGGAAAGGAAATCCATGCAAAGAAGCTCCAATGGGCGAGATGTTTGGATACTGACTAGGGGAGCAGCCTTTTCTGGCAACGCTTTACGTCGTACACAGCGGCCACAGGTTTTGATTTTGTGCTCGACATCAGCAGCCATTCTGGGCCAATAAAATCGAGTCCGAGCAAGATCGACAGTCCGCTCAATCCCCATATGACCCATATCATCATGCAGGCTTTGGAGAACAGTAGGTCGGAGTTCGTCTGGTAAAACCAGTTGATAGGAAGGGTGTGTGTTGTCATGCCTCTTCCTGTACAGGATACCATTGATGAGTTCCAGTTTGTTCAGTTCTCTGAGGAGAAATGGTAGCTCTGGTATCTCTTTTCGAGCTGTAGGTGATACTTTTTCACCAGTTTCCAGCTGGTAAATGATCTCACGGAGACCTGGATCTGCCCGTTGCTTATTTTGGAGGTCGACATGAGGCAACACAGGAACAATGGGCAAGCCATGGACATCTTCCATGAACATTTCAGGAATGATATCAGCAGTGATTGAAAGCGAGAGTGATTCAACAAGAGTAGTATCTCCCAGGGATCGGACAAAACTACTCTGACAAATAGCGTCAACCACCTCAGAAGAGATCTCAGTGTCACTGGTATCCGCAAGATGTTGCTGAGCAAACTGGTCCAAGACATCATGATCCTTCTGTACTGTGTCAGAAGGAGAACTGTCGTGTGGACGTCGGGAAAGCGCATCCGCATCCAAGTTCTGCTTCCCAGCTCTGTACTGGATCTTAAATGAAAACGTGGAAAGGGCGGCCAGCCAACGATGGCTGGTAGCATCCAGCTTTGCCGATGTTAGGAGGTAAGTAAGAGGGTTACTATCGGTGACTACCGTGAAGTTTGCCCCATACAGGTAATCCTGGAACTTCTCCGTCACGCTCCATTTAAGCGCTAGAAATTCCAGCTTATGCGCCGGATAGCGGCTTTCACTTTGTGATAATCCTCTGCTGGCAAAAGCAACGACCCGCAGTTTTCCATCCTGTTCCTGGTAGAGGGCCGCCCCAAGTCCTGTGGCGCTGGCGTCTGTGTGGAGAATATACGGCAGCGAAGGATTGGCAAAACCCAACACAGGAGCAGTGGTAAGTTTATCAATGAGCGTGATAAAAGCCTGCTGGCATCGAGGAGTCCATCGAGCACCGAAGGATTGCTTCGGATCAAAAGAATGGTTGGAGGCTTTGTTCTTTGACGAGGATTTCCTAACCGGTGGATAACCTCGGGTAAGGTCGTTAAGTGGCTTTACAATGGCAGCATAATCTTTTATAAAGCGCCGATAGTAGCCTGCAAAGCCAAGGAATGAGCGCAAGGTCTTAAGATTTTGCGGAACTGGCCAGGATTTCAAGGTGGCGACCTTGTCAGGATCCGTCTCAACGCCCTTCTCTGACACCACATGACCCAGGTAGCGGACAGATGTCTGCAAAAACTTGCACTTATCCGGGGAGAGTTTAAGCCCATATTCCTTGAGCTTGTTCAGCACTCGCAGTAGGCGGCGTTCATGCTCCTCCAGAGTGTCAGAAAAGATTATGAGATCATCTATGAACACAAGAACCTCCTTCAGATGCAGATTCCCCATGCATTTCTCCATCAGGCGCTGAAACGTTGAGGGTGCATTCATGACGCCCTGGGGCATTCTATTGAATTCCCAGAACCCCAGAGGGGTGACAAAGGCAGTTTTAGCCTTATCCTCTTCACACATCTCAATTTGATAGTAGCCCGATTTGAGGTCCAGAACTGAAAACCACTTGGCACCACTAAGTGCGGAAAAAGACTCCTCCAGATTTGGTAACGGGTAAGCATCCTTTATTGTCTGCAAATTCAGTTTGCGATAATCAATACACAGCCGGATGTCTCCGTTCTTCTTTTTCACTACCACAATAGGGGATGAGAATGGCGATTCCGACTCCCTAATCACACCAGCATCAAGAAGCTCCTGCAGATGTTTTCGGACTGCTTCAATGTCATGTGGGTGAATGGGTCGTGCACGGTGCTTAAAAGGGGTTTTGTCATGAAGGTTTATGTTGTGCTTGACACGGCTTGTGCACCCAAAATCAAGATCGTGGTGTGAGAACACTTCAGGCATGGCATTCAGCTTGGTTGTGATTCGTTCTCGCCACTCTGGTGGAATTGGACTCTCACCAAAATTAAAGGTCAGAGGAGTCATTGTGCTCTGGGATGGTTTGTTGACCACATGATGGTCGGAGAGTATACACTCATAGGTGTCAAGATCCGCCATCACCGAGAACGGAGGGATGAAGACATCCTGCTCAGACTCATTCGTCACCACAACAGGAACCTTGTGGGGTGAATGAGAAGGTATAGCAACCAAGCAGCTGCTTACACACAAGCCACCCGGCAGGCCTGAATCCGGGTGCTGAATGATGACAGACTGGCTGGTTGTTGGAGCGGACACCTTCGCCAAGCCTTCGACCACAACAGTGCGACCTGCTGAAACGAGCACTGGAGTCTTGCTGCAAAGAGTGACAAGTCCAATATGGTCTTCAGAGCTGCTCTGATGTGTCAACTGAAGAGCATTCAAGACCATTTTGTAGCCATGTGAAGTGGGCTGAAAAGTGGAGGAATCACTGCTGGAAAACCGATCATAAAGGGCTTCAAGTGTGTTCATGCCAATTAAGACAGAAGTTGGAAATCCAGGTCTGATGTCTGGAACAACAAGCACAAGGGTTTCAATGGCAAAATTGCTCCCAAGAAAATCTTCTGGAAATGTTACAGTTGTCTCAACATATCCAAGGTAAGGAACACTTTGGCCCGCTGCACCTTCAATATGGAGTAACTCATTCAGTGAATGGATGGGTTGATCTGACAAATGTTCATTGTAAAATGACACTGGGATTGTGGTTACTTGTGATCCAGTATCGAGAAGACACGGGCAAGTTTGCCCAGCGACAGTGACTTCTGCCGTACACCTGGAACCAACTAATCCCTTTGGTAACCTTTTCTTTGTTTTCAGGTTTGACTGCATTTCCACACACTGGACAGGCTTCTTACTTGCGGGACAAGTTTGGTCCGGCACAGCTCCTGATTGTCCCACACCAGGAACTGGAGCTAGTTTAAATGCTTCTTTACAGATGGATTCTGTCTTTGCCATTTCTGCTGCTTGTCCTGAAATTGCTTCCGTTTAGCACTGACCAGCGCTGGGTTAGGATCAGAATCACATTGAGGCTTAATGTGTCCATCCTCCCCACAACGGAAACAAAATCCGGGTTTCGGACTGGCAGAGGCTGGGTTTACAGCCTTCCTGGTCTTTCTGTTTGAAAATGGCCTTGAAGCAGAGTGTGTAGCTGCAGGTGGGTTACTGCTTGTCTGACTGGCAGTGAGAGCTGCCAGCTGCTGTTGAATAGCAGTCATCTGCTGGGAAAGCTGCTTGGTGAGATTTGTTAGAGCACTGCAAAGATTTGTTTCCTCATCCTCGTTACTAACCAATTGGGAATGAGTAGTCACTTTTTGTCTGGTTGCTCCAAAGTGTTGCTTCATCCGATGGTTCTTCGCTGCCTCTCTGTCCTCCTCTGTCCGCAGGAGTAATAAAAATTCAGGAAAAGAAGGTGGATTTAGTTTCCTCTGCTTGAGCTGAAGTTCTGAAATTAATCCATTATCCCAACATCCTCTGCAAAATTGAGCCAATAAACGTTTATCCATGTCCCTCTCTGATATTCCTCCTCTCCTCACAGCATGTTGCAGTGCCACCTGGAGCCTCTGTAGGTACTCTGATGGCTTCTCACCATGATTTTGATAGGTGTCCATGAACTTGGCATAAAGCTCTTCGCCGTCCTGGACAGTGCCATATGCTGACTCCAGCTGCTGTAAATAAACATCAGGCAGGGTGTCATGTCTTAAATGTTTCACCATGTCACAGGCAGGGGGCAACAGGCTGTCACGAATTAGTCTGGCACGTTGGAGATCAGAAATGGATGGATCACGCAGCACTAACTCGACGCCAGACCTCCAGGTATCATAGTCCATTTCATGGTTTGGCCTAGGCAGCTTACCAGAGAACGGTCTCAGCCGATGGGTGGCATGCATGGACGCATCAGTACTCCGGACCACATGCTCGACGACGTAGCGCTGTACCTCAGGAGGGTTGAGGTCACCTGGTGCAATTGATCGTCGTTCTGCACTGGTTGCACTATTAGAGGCAGAACCCGGTGAAGTGAGAGAGGGTTGTGAAGGAATATACCCTGAGACAGTGGAATTACTCAACACAGGAGTAGGAACTTGTGGCTCTGGGGGGACTTCTGATTGTTCAGTTTTTGCAACAGCAGAAGCTGCAGGATGAAGCTGTGCAATAGACTGATGTATTTGAGACATCATTTCTCCAAGAACCTCTGCATAGTCTTTCCCAGACATTTTTGCTATTTTCTTTAGGTCAGACAAATAAGCATCTGTCTTTGAGCAACCCAACTTTGATGAGTAAATTTGTGACAGATTTTGAATATGAAACTTATTACCATCATCCGACACGAATGTATAAGGCAATAATGACGATAATTGTGCTAAAGAAGATCCCGACACGTATTCAACCACGAGCATCTCATGAAACTCCGATGAACTAGAATCAATAATATCATTACGATTAACATCACCATATTGCTCGAGAAAACCAATAACCTCAGCAGAATGATGTTCAACCGCCCCATCTACTAAGACGGCATTTGGAATTTTTATCCCAAGGCTTTCAAAAATTTCCATGTCGAGATGGACTGGTGAGGTTTGAATATGATTTGTTTATGTTGACCCAGCAATCCAATATTAATCACTGTACCGACCAGCTCCTGGCTAGCTCGCCACAATGTAGCGGGTGTTTGCACTTGTAGCAAATATTAAGGTTCTATTAATATTAGCAGAACTTGACTAACAAGTGACAATGTCAGGCTAGTATGACCAGAAGTCTAAGTGCGACTGTGGGAGCTGGTGGTCAGCGATCAATAAGGACACTGGACGAAGGTTGCGGTGCTGGTACCATATATTGTGAATGAAATGGTCGAACAAAATATATACAACAACAAATACAGGAAACAAAATAGGAAAAAAAAACCCAAACTATATACAGACTGCAGTATTCGATGGCAAATAAAGTGCACTTTGACTATGGAGTTATTTGGTTCATGGTACACCCAACAGCAAACAAAATGTCACACAGGCAAAACACAAATAAATTCCCAGAATGTTAAACCTGCTGGTCCCACACTGCCGCAACAACCCAGGAGGGGTTAGGTGAGAGTTCGTTTAAAGAGTCCATGGTTTTATTGTCTGGGAAGGAGGGATGTGTGTGGAGTTACGGCAGGTGGTGAGAAGTGTGGGGGGGACAGGCTGTGGCAGCCTCCTACCCGTCCAGGAGGCTGCGTCGCTGTTAGGTTGTCCTAGTTCCGGCTCCTAGCCGCAGGTTCGGTAGCTCGCCATCGTTTTTACGCTCCTACCGGAGACACCTGGCCTGCATTAAATGACAGGACCAGTGAAAACCATGCTCTAGGGCTAAGTAACTGACAAGCCATCATTCACATTCCCTTATGCATGACATAAATAACAATCAATAAATAAATTGAACAATCAATATAAACATCAAAAATTCCATTTATGGTGCAATTCGGTTTACACACATGTTAACAAATTGCACTGCTGTCTAACCGTTTCTTAGTCACAATGCTTTAAGCAGACATCGTATCAGACAAGAGCTGTGCAAATGCTAATGCTAACGCTAACCGCGATCGGCGCTAGCGTTAGCTAACGCGGTTAGCGTCTCATTCATTCAGAGGATAATTCAAACACTCACCAGTTCCCTCGGTCTGAAAACGCACACGGCGACAACAGATTCCCCGGCGGCCCAGCAGACGGTTCTACCAGTTACAAAGAATATACTAAGCACATGGAAAATAAAACACAGCAGAAGAGCAAAAGTTTGATCGGTACACACCTGGTAGCAGCTACCTGTCGGCTCTCCCCACACCTCTGAATGAGAGAGCCGCAGCAGCTGCTACAAATCTCGCTCTCTGCTGTGTGAATGGCCGGCGCGGTCATGTGACCGGGGTTACGTGCAAGTTGGTGGTTGGAAGTTGGGCGTTGGGCGTAACATAATATTTATATGTACAAAGATTTTTACCAGGGTTACATGTCTCTGGAGTTAGATGCTATAAATGCTAATAGCATTGGTATCACACAGTTCTGAGACAGACATGATGAGTATAAAATTAAAAAAAACATTGCCAGCGTCAAGATCATTTTTGTTTCATTTTTAATTAACTGCTCACATACAGAGAAAACTCAGTCCCAAAAGAACAGCAATTTCTCAAGAACAGGATTTCAATTCATGTGACGGTGTACTAGTGGTCTCATCTTGTACATATGAAAATGTGTGTTGATGCATATGACGAGGAGAAAAACATCCATACTTTCACTTTGTGGACTGAAACTTCCCACTAACCCACACATGCAGAAGATACGATCCACAGAGAAGGAAACACTCAATGTCTCTGACACTGCTCTGTTATTCCTGTCACGTACTGGACTAGCTGCAGCAATGGCTGCACAACACAGACTGTATGTGTTGGTTTGAGAGTGTTTCCCTGTAGCACGTGCAGTTAGCTCACGTTTCCAGGCAGCGGAGCTCAGAGAGAGACTGAAAGGAGACTGAGGAGACAAAGGAGATGTGTGGAGCTGCTGTTCAGTTAAATTTGCAAACAGACTCACAGCCCAGAGCCCTCAATTCAGTTAAAGTTTATTTAGAAACTCAGAAAGTGTGTGGTCTTCAAAAATTTACACCTTCAAATAGAATTTAAATCTTTACAAGTTGGTTGACGACAGGTTAAAAAAATTCACTTCTCTTTTTGATTTCAAATCAGTCAATTATAATGTTCCAGAAGTGTGTTCTTACTACTTTGTACATATATAAAACAGCAAACAAAGAACACAGTGAGCTGATAAGTACAGTGATTGAAAACAGACAAACCAAACTAACCAGGAATGTGAGCTAGGGAGGGTAAACCGGCATGCCAACTAAACAAAAGTTAGCAAAAAACACTGAATACATGGAGCTAACAATCACAAATACACCGAGCTATAAATCAACTGGGAAACTAATGACTGACAAAGCAAGAAGACAGGACTAAAAGGTAAACAGGAACAAAAACAGCATGGCACAGAGAGCTACAAGGAATGCACAAAGAAAAGAACTAGGACAGACTGAGTTAGTGATGGAAACCAAACTGACAGAACTTAAGGCCAAAGGCTGGGCAAACTTGGCGAGAAGCCCCTGACTGCAGTGTGCAGTTCGGGGCGGAGCTCACCGTTTGACTCCACCCATCTCAACGTTCCTTAAACCAATCAACCAATCGCGTTCAGTCTTTTTACAAACAACTTTACCCTAATTTTGCAACAGATTTGTGGCAATCTAACCCTAACCTCAACCTTTCAGGAACGTGTGTATCTAATGCAATTCAGAGTGGAACCACATACAGGGCCAAATACAGGTTTGTGACTATGCTAGGAGCATAAGACAGCGCTCATTTTTACATGCAGGCAATGTCCCCGTGGGCAGAGTCAAATGTTACATTTAGCCAATAGCATGCTGACGTTGAGCCAGGTTGAGCTCTGCCCCGAACTGCACACTACAGTCAGGGGTACTTGAACTTGGCTGACAGGTGAGGGCTGGAAAAGGGCAGTCAGGAATCCGTAAGACAATGTTAGGCGTAAGTGTGGAGAGAGGAATCCAGTGGAGACATGGGAGGCTGAAAGCAGACAGGTGATCCAGCTGGTGTGTTCAGAATGAGAGAATCAGGTAGAGTTGTAACAGAAATAGGCAACAAGTGATCCAAAGAAATTTCACTGAGGTGGGTAAGGCAGGGAACCAGTTGAGACAAAGTGTCTAGATTGACAATGCGGCACTAAATGAAGGTCAGAACCTGGGTTTTATGAAATGGAATGCTTCACTGAGGCAGGTGAGGTTCACTTGCTTCTGGTTAGGTTGTAGCTCAGTCATACACACTGGTCCACAGAGAGGGAGGGAGGAGGAGAGACTCCCAGCAAGTAGAGGTGGAGGCAGAGGGCATGACGCCTGAATCCAAACTGGGCACTGTTTCCAGCTCTATTAGGATATTATGGCGCAGTAAGGTCTTCATGATATGAAGATAATATGATATCCTGCCATCCCCTCCGACCTCATCCCCATCCCAACCCAACCGGTCGAGGCAGATGGCCGCCCTCCCTTAACCTGGTTCTGTCTGAGGTTCCCCCACCCCCTCCCTATCCTAGGGGGTTTTTTGGTTGCTCATAGGAATCCAAAAGCAACTTTGGATTGTTGAGTTTTCTGTTTTCTGTTCTGTGTATATTTTGTAAGGTCTGTACCTTACTATGTTAAGTGCTGTGAGATGACGTATGCTGTAAATTTGCACTATATAAATAAAATTGAACTGAATATGAGAGAGCTTGACCATTAAGAACTTTTGGATGTTTCTAAGGATTCTAGGATTCTAAGTTCTCTATTTTACAGGGAGCCAGTGAAGAGAAGCTACTATAGGATTATCTCTCTTGCTTGTATTGAAGATGTAACAATGTGAAATATAGCCGAACTTTGGACTGTGTTCTCACTGATGTGCAGTGCAGAAGGACAACAATAACAACTAGAAAAGCACTCAGAGAGCTCATACCTCCGCCAAGGAGCTTCAGTCCACCCCCAACACAATCTCCCATTTCACATATTTTATATGGAACGTTACAGATACAAATGTAATTACATACAGTTCAAATGTCCTACCGACAATGCGGCCTTCACCCCATTTGACCTAATGAACAGGCGCGCGGCCTCTAGCGCGGCAGCTCCTAACAGCCTCCCAGCTTCTTAGACAACCGGAGATAAGAATGCCGGTCCAACCGTGCGAATGTCACCCAGGAAGGAAAGAGAAGTCCTTCATTGTCACTGTCTGTCACATGGAGACCCAAAATGTCATTTGGTCAGAGGGAGTTACCCCAAAAACAAGAGTGCCCTCTGGTGGCTTTTAGAGTAAACCGCATTTAATTGTCCAAAAAATTCCTGGATCCAGAAGGTGATCCGGATCAGTCCCAAAATGTCATCATTTGTTCCTTGTCCCATTTCACACATTTCCTGAAAATTTCATCCAAATCCATCCGTTACTTTTCGAGTTATTTTGCACACAAACAAACAAACAAAGAAACAAACCAACACCGGTCATCACATAACTCCCTTGGCGGAGGTAATTAAAACTGCTACACAGAGAGGCACTTGCAGATTGCAAATGTTTTGAATGACTTTTGTTTAGAATAACATGAAAATCGTGTTTAAAAATCATGTGTTTGTAGGCTGTACTCTTTTAGAAATGCCATTTACACAATTTTCTAATTTGTCTGCATGGGTGCAAACCTCCTTCTCCTGCTCCAGTTTTCCCACACAGGCTGGAACAGTTTGCATAATTAATTCTTTTATCTTGTTTGCGCGTGAGACAAAACCATGCCTGCCTCCCAGCAGCGTACACACTAAGCTCTTCATGCTCCAGTGTGCCAGACTCAAATCAGTGGATGATGGGAATTTTCCCCTTATTTGCAGTTCATTTCTCCCATACAAAGTTAATAATGCTCATGTAGTATGAACTGTGGCCAGTGTTTGTCATTTGTTTTTTTCTCTGCATGAAGTTCACTTGGATTTGCCCCTTCTTATCATGGCCCCATTTACGTGACCATGAAATCTGAAGCAACTAAGTCGGTATGTGTGTGTGACAGGAAGAATTGAGTTTATGAAAGCAGCTCCTGAAGGCTGTTTGTAAGAAAGGATACTTCAGAAAGAAACATGATCTGGCAGTAAGCACTCTGCAATGACATGTTCACGAAAAATTGGCATTCCACTTTTTTAAAATTTTAAGTGTATTTTTATTTTTTGATATGACTAATTGCCCTGTTTTTCTCTAAAGTTTACCTCAGGAGCAAAACAAATGTTTATGACAACATGGATAAGGAAAGACACAGCAGAGGCCTGTTCCTCAGTGACATTGTCAGTGACTGTTCTCTTGACTATTGCTACATCCCACCTCTGCTAGGGTTAAGGGAAAAACATAAAACCAAGTGTTTTTGGTTCGGTCAAAACAATTCATTGCTCAGGGACATAATTAAACTGAAAAAAGGGGGTAATAGTGCAAAGAAAACAGGGCTGGTGGGTGTTGCTCAATCAACAACACTGACCAGTTCAACGAACCAAATTAAATCAAATGAGGGCTGACAGAGTTGAAAACATTCAACAGTGCTGTGAAAAAGTATTTCCCCCCTACAGATATCTTCTATTTTTGTATATTTGTCACACTTAAATGTTTCAGATCATCAAACTCATTTTAATGTAAGACAAAATCCAGTTTTTAAGTGATGATTTCATTTATTAAAGGAAAAATGTTGTCCAGACCCGTCTTGCTCTATGTGAAAACGTAATCTGTCTAGCAATCTATCAAACATGGAACAGTGGTGAACCTTCCCAAGAGTGGCCAGCCTATCAAAGTTTCTCCAGGAGCGTGTCCATATCTAATTCAGGAGGTCACAAATGAACCCAGACAAACATCACAAGAGCTGAAGGCCTCACTGGCCTCAGTTAAGGTCTGTCTACATGATTCCACAGTAAAGAAGACACTGGACAAGAATGGCATCCATGGGAGAGTTGCAAGGCGCAAACCACTACTGACCCAAAAGAACATTAACATCCGTTACATCATCCTGGTGTAAAGCTAATACTGCATTCCACAAGAAGAACCTCATACCAACAGTGAAACATGGTGGTGGTAGTGTGATGGTTTGGGGCTGCTTTGCTTCCACAGGACCTGGACAACTTGTTATAACTGATGGAGCCATGGATTCTGCTCTCTATCAGAAATTACCTAAAGCTGCATAACAGTGACCCAAAGCACACAAGCAAGTCCAGCTCTGAACGGCTCAAAAAGAACAAAATTGAAGTTAATCGAAAACCATCAAATGTGACCAAATTAGATCTATTCTGCAGAGAAGAATGGGCCAATGGTGATGTAAAAGACTGATCACAAGCTGGAACAAACATTTAACTGCTGTTGTTGCTGCGAAGGGTAGCCCCTTGAGTTATTAGGTCTGGGGGGGGATTACTTTTCACAGGGCTGATATAGGTTTTCAATTAATCTTCAATAAATCATCATTCAGAACTGCATTTTATGTTTTATGGGTTACATCTGTCTAATATCAAATAAATATAAACATTAGTTTGATGATCTGGAACTTTTATGTGTGAGAAATATGCAAATACTTTTTCACAGCACCTTATATCTGACCTGTAAAACCATATTAGTCCATTCCTACTCTCTGTTGGTACTGTTCTCTCAGTTGTGTACAGAACCTGTAGGTTTTGTCTGTTCTGAGGGAATCTAATTAGATGTAATGTGTCCTGCAGGCTGCAGTTGATTGACGACTTGTCCTATGAAGATGTGAAGAAGTGTTACAGAGGATCAGTAAGTCCCTCAAGGAACATTGTGAACACACAGCAAAACAATGTGAACCAACCTACATAAACACACACACACAGTAAGCTCTGGAGTCATTTTCATGTGTCCGGAGGTAACAACAGACCAGCGGGAGTCCTTTTAAAAAAATTAAGTCACAGACATTTCTGCTGTCTGTCTCATCTGGGAACATGTTGAGGGGTGTGCGCATGTTTTTGTGAAAGGTCCATTGGAGTGGGCAGAAAGATGCAGTTTAATGACAGCTACCAGCAACTTAGTTTGAAATGTTTGATCTGATTGAATCAGTGTATCTGGACAGTATGTGTGCTGTTAAAATGAGAGAAAAATGAAACAGTTCTTCACTCAGAGGAGACATGTATGTCAGGGTTGCAACTTCAGTACAACTTTATTTAGTGATGAGAGGAGAGGAGAGGAGAGAAGACGTGAGGTGAGGTGAGGTTTGGGTTTTTTAAAGACCCCTCAATAAATCATCACAGAGAGACAAAAATCACAAAGAAACCATCGCTTAAGGTGTAAAGGTAAGGTGTTGCAACCCAGAGTCACCACCAGATGGCTGCAGAGACCACTTTTAGGTTTACCACAATGACTGAGCTGCATTTCACTCTCTGAGATGTGAGTGGTTAGCCTGGAGACTTCCAGGGCATGTGGAAGTGATGTTGATATTATATCAAATCAGTACATGAGGTCACTGCCTATCAGGTTTATTGGACAGTGGTTTGAGTGTTATAAATGAGTGTTTGACTGTGGAGTCATCAGTGTGGATTTCAATGGTGTCAAGCCAAAGGTAAGCAACCTTAGTAACAGCTTCCTTCCCTCAGCTGTCACCTTACCAAACTCTGCACAGTCCTGATCATTATGTTTATACTGTGACACAGTACATAATCTAATCCTGTCTCTAACACTAGTTGACTGACATAAAAACACAGCCATAGCTACACTGCATTTAATCTTGAAATTAAAATGCTCATATCTCTCCTAGTTGTAAAGTCCATTAAGATTAGGAGTTTCATAGTATTTGCAGTAGTGACATTAGCAATTAAATGCAATCCCATATGCAGTGTGTAGAATGTGACCTCTCCAAAAATTGCTGCATAGATATAGTAACAATAAAACACATTGTATTGCATCGTAAGAAACTGATAAATTACCATTGTTCATATTATCTGTGAAGACTCTCAGTCATTCTGGGCATGGCAATGGTTGGAATTTCAGTAAAAACAGCTGGACTTCTCTTTTAAATTATTGAAAGCCTTTCACCTGTCATCCAAAAGGCTTCTCCTTAGATGACTGGTGGGGATTGAGGCATTTAAGTCCTGGAGTTATTAATGGTCCATTAGCTATTTTAAGCTAAAGTGACTAGGCCTTTAAAAAGCAAGAGAGAAGTCCAACCATGTGGGACTGAATCAGCCGATTTATTGTGTTATTTATTTATCAGTGGCAGGGTCCACTATAATTTTTTATTGGCTTGTATAAAAAAAAGTACATATATGTATATGTATGTATGTATGTATGTATAGAAGTATGCGAGAAGTATCTTCACTCGTAGTCTCAGACTTTTGGAACCCATTATCGATGTATTTGCAGACACATAAGCAGCTACTTCTGTCTTTGATTTTCTGCCTCCACAGACTGTCAGCAAATACAACTCTCAGTACCACAAACTGTTCCAGACTGTTCCTAAAGAAGAGATCCTGATGAAAGGTACAAACTAATTGGGACAGGACAGATGTTTTACCCCACTGTACTGTCTATGTCACTTTGACCTGATTCAGCTCATATACAGCGAAAAAAGAAAACATGTTCCATGTAAACTGTTGGCTTTTTTGACATATGTGGACAAGCCAACACTCATCCACATTAAATAAAGACGGTATACTCCAACAAATGACATAAAACTAACGTTTTGTAGTCATTTTCATTTTTAAATGAAAAAAATAAAAAGATCAGTTGCATGTAAAAGGCAAGTATGCCCATACCCACACCTTCAAATCCATAAAACTAGATATATGGATTCCAAATTAGGTTCCAATGATTAGAATGTCCATATATTAGTGAGTGACAGGCAAAACCTTTCTTATTTAAACTTTTACCTCCTAATGTATGGTGTTCTGTCTGCTAGTGAAGTAAGTGGTGTCATTATGCCAAGATTTAAAGAGCTTTCTAAGGCTTTCAGAAAAAAAAGGTTGTGGATGCCTATGAATCTGGCAAGGAGTAAGACAGATATCCAAATTAAGTTCACTTTAATGAAAGCCATCTACAAGTGGCATAGGTTTCAAAAGACACAGGATCTGACACTCTTCTTGTCAAAGTGCACGTGCACATAACCTGAAAGACAAACGTGCCCTGCTAGGAGGTATGCCACGGAAAGCCTTTAC
The DNA here is from genome assembly GCA_024666655.1 of Dascyllus trimaculatus. Classification (NCBI taxonomy): domain Eukaryota; kingdom Metazoa; phylum Chordata; class Actinopteri; family Pomacentridae; genus Dascyllus; species Dascyllus trimaculatus. The sequence goes on from CM045448.1 coordinate 33,222,932, forward strand.
CAACCAAAAGGAACATTAGAACAAATTTTCAGTTTGTCCCTGAACATAAAGGCAAATATCAGGACTTTTGAAGTAGTGTACTCTTGAAAGATAAATGATAGAAAAGATATATTTGATGCAGACAGAGAGTAGCTTTTTAGGAGAAGAAAGTGATACCAGCTGGAAAGCACGGTGAAGGAAATGTTACAAAGTGCACTGTCCTATGTAAAAGGAGAGCAAGTTTCAAGTCATTCGGATGGGAGGTCTGCCTTGTGTTGTTGTTCCAGTTTCCCATGCAGCTTCCAGCACATTATGGATTTGTGGAGTAGTGAAATGACCAATGTCTTGCCTCACAAGATCCATCTTTAGGCAGAACTATATGGTTCTTTTCTGCAGGTGAAGGATGAGAATGTTTCAGTTGTCCTCCAAGGTTGTACTGACTTTCTGCAAGGACCTGTTTTTTGACATTGGTTTAATGGCTGAGAGGGCTGACAGTTCCTTTGCAAAAGCTGTCTGTGTGTTGCTTTTAGGATGACCTTCCTTGCTTTAGCCATGATATCCGGGGTTTGAACTAAGTCACATCTGTGCCAGCCTTTGCATTTGCTGTTTTGGTTTGATTGTTTGTAGGATTTTGCAATGTGGATAAGGAATGCTTCTCCTCTTACCAGGGAGGCAAAGGAGAAGCAATGAATGCAGTCAGTGGCAAGTATCTACGTCCAAGTAACACAGGTTTGTACCTGGGGTTGGATTTCTGAGTCCTTTCAGGTTCAATTAACTCTCACTTTTTTGTGTTTTCTGTGCATGTGGTTTGTGTAGGAATGAGGGTGTGGTAAACCAAGATGCCTGCATCAAACAGGATGCAAGTACAGATCTTGATGGAAGGTCTGCAGGGTTTTCTCCCTGTTTGTACAAAGTCCCTTTGTGTAGGCCTTGAGGACTGGCAGATACGTTGGACCCTATTGTGGACGTATGTACATAGAATTGCTTTGACTTATTACAAATGTAGCCAAGCACTACTTTGCTTTCAGTGTAGAAGCTTGTCATATCCAACTTCAGGTCAGTCTCATCTTGGATGAGATCTGACATCTCTTACCGCTGAGATGGCAGTACACAGCTCAAGCCCTGGAATTGTGGGCTCAGATGGGGATGTTTTGATAATAGCAATCCTACTTCAACTTGCCCATCTGACTGAACACAGCATCAATGGCTTTTGTTGACACCATCTGTGATCTGACTCAGCAAACCTAAGCTCAGTTGTGTGTATGTGTGTTTCTCCATTCAGATCCAAGTCCTTGATTACTCAGGCAGAATCTTAGGGTGAGAAGGCTTAGATGACTACCTGAGAGTTTGACAAGAACTTGTGTAATGGGTGGTTTAATTCCACAAGTGAAGTTTGTGTTTGTTGAAACAGGTCTGTTGCCTCCATCTAAAATGGTACAGATACTAAGCCATAGTTGAAAAATGAAGTGCAGACCAGTTCCATCAGATTGGTCCTGAAGGTCTTTTGGTTTATGTACGTTACCTAAGCACATCTCTCCTATCACCACCTGGCCCTGATCCAGACATCGGGCAAAGGTCCATCGACATGCTACTTGAGCTTGTGGATACTAAGTATGTTTCTTCCCATTCGCAGGAGTCTTTCTGCTTGTGGGTAAAATTCTTGGATGTGCTTGGCAGTGTGATGGAGATTAGGCTGGTGTAGGACTGTGCTTGGCACTGGAATGCCAAATTTGGTTGTTTAGAATCTCATGACAATCAACAAATGGTGGAAGGGAGATGAAAACCTTGCTATCCAGTCGCGTGATCTGGAATCCTTCTGCCTTCTTACCTGATGTTCCTATGATGCCAGAGCAAATTCTGAGATGGTGTGAGGATGATTTGTTCTGAAAATTAAACATCTCAAAGAACTTTGGTCTGGCTAATGAGCAATTGCTATGAACCGGATTTGATGGCCATGTCCTTGGAACCTTTGGGGTATATCCTTGCGAGGCAGATCTTTAAGCACAAGTGTGTCCATTGGCCTAGACCACAAACTTCCATTTAGCTCATTTTATCAACAGCCGTGTCAGAAGGATGTTCTTCTTTAACGCTGTCCATTTGTGACAGCGAAAGCACCTTGACCGTATGAGGTGATGGGCCAGGATGCATGGCCAAATCGAGACTGGTGCTGTTATATTCTGAGCACTTCACAGAGAACGTGCAGTCTTTGGTGAAGTGGGACCTCAAAGAATAGCATTTAAAATACGAGTCTTTCTCTCTAGCAATGTTTCTGACGTCAAGGAGTTTGTCTGTGAATGTTTTGCATTTTTGAGAAGATGTAGTTTGTTGTGTAATGGGCAGTCCTTGTTAGGATCATTAATGGGTGTAAGAATGTCCATTTTGTGCACAGAAATGGGTTTGTTGGTGTTAAAATGTCTCACAGTGGATTTGTCTGACTTGTGGCTGTTGTGGAGCTGCTTTGATGAAGAGTAATTTTGCTTTTTGGCCTCATAGTCACAAAAATATTCAAAACAAGGGAAGGAACCATTGTTCTCTTCTTTGTATCATGACACAGAAGATCCAGTTCTCCTGAAGCCAATATACAATCTTGTCAATGATTGGTCCAATTTAACCAGAAGTGCCCAGATATCACAGACTCATGAGATATCCATCTGTTTTTTCACCTTGGGTCTCCATAAGTAAATCTCTAAGTTCACGTAATTTGAAGTAGTCCTTAACTGAAATCTTAGGAAAACTGTCCAACTGCTGAAACAGTGACTTTTGAGTAGTTTCAGTTTCAGAGGCAGAATAGCACTCTTAATCTCTCACGTGCTTTCTGTAAAGCCAGATTGGGGTTGCTGGCATGCATTGCACATATGCACTTCACCGGAATTCTTTCCCAGCCATTTGGTCATGAGATCAAACTCTGAGGTTGCTGTGAGGCGGACGGTAATTCTCAGGCTTATCATCAAAATGGTACAGTCCTACACTGGCTAGGTCTCGCTGTGCCAAATACCTAAACAACACCTGCACTTGGACACCATATATGTATAGCTATGTCACATGTAGCGCTATGTGACGACTTGTGTTGTAAATATGCGCTATATGAATAAAATTCAATTGAATTGAATTGAACTGAATTGAATATAGCTGCATTCACTGAAATTTGGATATTGGTGTTTCAGCAAATGAGCTTGACCGATCAGATCTGAGGTGGCCACAGGTATGTCAAATGAGATTTTAGGCATGGCTGTGGTCATCCCTAGCTCCCCCAGCCCCTCTACTGAGCTGGTGGCTGAATTCAAAAGAAGAAGTACACACAAGGTGACCCTCATACATCTGGCAAACAAATTAATACACTGTATTTATCATATTTAATATTTATTGATGTTTTGATGAAGAAATTAATCAACAAACTAAGTTTACCTGTAGTATTGCATAAGTGTAATACTTTTATCTGTAGGTATCCTATCAAAGAAGATGTTAGCCTGTCAAAACATCAAAAAGCCAAAATATCTGTGCTTACTTTTTATAGCTGTGATAAAGTATACACATATCTATACTGGACTTATTTACTATATGAGCATCGTTTAAAGTACATCATACATGCATTAAATATTAAACACTACCATCTCAGATACCTCTCTGTCCTGTCGGTCTGTCGTGTGAAACTCTCTCTCTCTTCTTTCTTGGTCTTCCTCTGCAGTGTACTCCTGTGCCTTGCTGAGAGACATCCTGCTGCAGGGACGACTCTACATATCCAGGAACTGGCTGTGTTTCTATGCAAACCTGTTTGGTAAAGACATCAAGGTGAGTTAAAGAGCAGATATTGTGCACATGTAAGGGTTTATAATATTTCATACGTTTATTATTATAATGTGGCTTTGCTGTAATGTTCAAGGAACATGTTATCATTCTGTTCATTGCTGCAGCACCTCTGCCCACCCTCTGTCTGAAATGCTCTGTTTTAGCTCCCTTCCTGAAAAGCCCAGTCTGCTCTGATTGGTTAGCCTGCTTGACGAAACTTTAGTTACATACCATAACCCCAGATCTGTGTATAGAGAAGCGGGCCAAACTTTATCCAAATTGCGTTACATGGGAGTGTAAATAAGTAATCGAAGACATGTCTGGACTTTCAAGTGAGGAGTTTTCGACAGGTAAGGAAAGTGTCTTCTGTGAGAGTAAATAGCTCCTTTTGAGATGGACTTTGGGCTTTTAAACCTGCAACCCTTTTACATGGAAAAACAAAAAAACTTTGTAGTGCAAAGGGAGAACCTAAAAAGCATAATATAGGTGCTTGAAGACATCGTCAGTGAGTTCATGTTCAAGTGCCAAAATGTCAAGAGCAAATAAAAAGGCATTATGTCTGTTACTATGATGGTGTATAACTGGGTGGAAATGAGAGAGAGGCGTGTAGAGGAGAGGAGCCCAGTGCATCATGGGAATCCCCCGGCAGTATAAACCTATAGCAGCATAACTAAGGGACAGCTCAGGTGATCCTGAGCAGCCCTAACTATAAGTTTTACCAAATAGGAAAATTTTAAGCCTAGTCTTAAAGAAGAGAGGGTGTCTGCCTCCTGAACCCAGACTGGGAGCTGATTCCACAACAGAGGAGCTGATAACTGAAGACTCTGCCTCCCATCCTACTTCTGGAAACTCTGGGAACCACAAGTAAACCTGCAGTCTGAGAGAGAAGGGCTCTGTTAGGATGATAAGGTACAATAAGGTCTTTAAGATATGATGGAGTCTGGTCACTAAGAATTTCATATGTGAGAATGTCACGACAAATCAGAGACCCAAGCACAGACACAGCAGACTGGATGAATGTAAAAGATCACAGGTTAACACAGAATGAATATGCAAGGTATGGAAATGGGGGAAGGATTAATGGGAAAGGGATGAAGGGGAAGGGACTGATTGACTGAAACTATGGGGACACTTACTTACATGGACACTAGCAATCTCTGTAGGAAACATGGGAGAGCCTAACCTCCCATAGGATAAGACACCGCTAGCGCTAATGCTAGAGGAAGCTAAAAAAGTCATGCTGCACCAATAGTTACAAGTGAAATTACTGCTGATTAAATCTTTAGAATCACATACACCTGTCAGGAGTAACAAGACACCATACAGTGGCACGGATTAACAGTTCACAGTAGCAGATTGTCAGGTACAGAGTGCGCAACACTTGCTCACTCACACTTGTTCCAGTGGTGCAACGCTATACAGGAACTGTCTGCACAAGCTACACACATTTTTCTGAAGTTTAGCACACACTCCTTTAGCTCAAGAATATGATTCATAGTTTCCAATACTCACCTTGTGCTCTATGATGTCTGCTGATTTCCACACTTCCACAGTCTCATCCTCGCCTTTGCGGTCTACGCTTACTGCCCTTGCTCTGTCCCTCTTTTGTTCCCGACTTATAATTGGTTGCATTCATTGTGCTTAATTAGTACTGCCTGCAAGGTCATTGCTGTCAAGTACAATAAACCCTTTTATCCTTGAAAGATTAGCTGTCACTGTTTGCCTTTGCTTAATATTGTCAGGAGCCATCCTCTGCCTTGGAAGTACTTCAGCTTCCTTCCTTGTTTGTTGATTTATTGGGTGTTATATTATGGGGCGCCGTTTGTAAAAATTCAATCACTGTTAAATAGGTAACATTTTGTGAACATTTAGTTCACTTTTCTCACATTTAGCTCATTTTTCCTTCATTTACGACAGAAATTCATGCAAAACAGATTGTTCTATATATTTGTTAAAAATGTGTACACATGAAAAATAAATCTAAATCTAAATGCTAAATCTAAATCTAAATGCTAAATCTAAATCTAAATGCTAAATCTAAATCTAAATGTTAAATCTAAATCTAAATGCTAAATCTAAATCTAAATGTTAAATATAAATCTAAATGTTAAATCTAAATCTAAATGCTAAATCTAAATCTAAATGTTAAATTTAAATCTAAATGCTAAATCTAAATCTAAATGTTAAATCTAAATCTAAATGCTAAATCTAAATCTAAATGTTAAATCTAAATCTTAATCTTGAATCCCTCGCCAAGTGTAAAGCTAAATATTTAGAAATTATGCAAATTAGGCCGGTCAGCGCCTGTCTACCACGCCCCTTGCCGTAGCCTCAGATCACGAAGCCCCGCCCACACCTCCGACTAAGCAGGCAAAGAGCACAAGTAACAACACAAGCAACACATGAGGCATGAGAATTTTCAAATTTAATGTGAAGTAACTAAAAAGTACACATAGACAAACAGACAGAGACAGAGAATCGGACAAAACACTCACTCACACCTTTCTCGGTCTCAGCTGCCCTGTGGTCAGCAGCTTTTCTCAGCATAGCTTTGGCAATCGCAAATGCATAGAGAGGTTCCTTTACGAGTGGGGCTTGCACAGCAACAGGTGACTGGTCTTCAGAGGTTCAGACACTGAAACAGCCCATATAGAATGCAGCTGAAAGCAGATGTTATACAGTCGTGGTAAATGACTCTATAACAGTATTTGCAGTGTTTTGAGCTCAAAAATTGTAAGATATTATGGAATCTTTAAAAGTTTCTATCTGGAACAACCAGTGACTGGGTATCACAAACAGACTGGTTGACTACCAGGAACAGAATATTGTTTTCAGCACAGAGAGACTTCAGCAGGGCAGTGAGGGTTAACAGCCAAACCTGAGAGAAAGAAACCCCAGCAATCACATAATCAAAAGATACCATGTACTTCTCAGGTGATATTTCCCTGAGGAATAGAAAGAGAATCCTGTTCATACAGACCAAAGGACACCAACATATAGCAATGGAACAACAATGACCAGTATGGAATACATTTACTGTACAGTGTGCAGGAGCCTACAAGGCGTGAAGTTCCACCTGGCCAGGATAAAATGTGGGCAGATGGTGCAAGTATCACATCACTCAAGAGCTACACCAGTGAGATGTAGTAGAAGCTATGCCTGGAGTCATTCCACAGTGCCCAAAACTTTGAGGTGGCACAATACTGGGCAATTACGGTCAACTGAAAGCATAGTAAAAAAGACATTTAGCCACGATCATTATAGATCCATACCTGATGACTGTATGACTTTACTGAAGACATCTTTTTGTTTGGGCTAGACAGTTGTTCATTCTGTTATTCTGGTGGTTGAAGATATAAGTTAAAGGAGATATCCCCTTAGTGTCAGTATCTGTCAGTCATTCAGAGTAGAGCTCAACTGTAGTCATCTATTTTTTAAGATAGCCCTTCTTCCCGTGCTGTGCCTTACTCAAGACTGGTTCAAAAGCAGACTGCTGAGGTGAGGTTTTCTCTGACTTTTAATTAGTCAGTATTTCTTTTCACTGAATCAGGTCTGTATACCTGTGGTGTCAGTTCGGCTGGTGAAGAAGCATAAGACAGCTGGCCTGGTGCCAAATGGCCTGGCCATCACCACGGACACAGGACAGAAGGTATGCTGTTAGAACGCTTGTGCTCTGACTGGTATTGTTCTGCTTTAGATTTCTTTATAAATTAAGATTAAGAAAGACGCGATGAGCTGATAAAATATCATTCATTCTTAGCAGTTACAATGCCTATGAGTACATAAATTAGTTAGAACGACCTCCACTTTGATCAACAAGAGCAGAAAATGTTGCCTCCACAATATTAGTCATTATTAATAACTCAGTCACCCAGTGTATCACTAGCAGAGCACACATTTCTGAAGTAAGGGATATTTTACATGCTGTGGATATTTTCAGTTGACCCTTTTTGAGAGGCGCTGCCTTGAAAGACAAAATCCATGAGCAAAAGTATTCCAGTAAACATGAGAGATCACATCAAAGGCTGTATGTAAAATTATAGACTGCAGCCTTGCTCTGCAAGACGTGCACTGATACACATCTGTGGCTGTTTTTAAGTAGCTATACGGTAAATCTAGTGCCTAGAGGTGGGTACAATTAGTCACGTAGCATGGTGTGTTACACCAACTGTGTGCCATGTAGGTCAAATTAATGTAATCTCTATCTGAATCTATTGCATCTACAATTGCATCTATTGTAGATGCAATAGATTATAGATACAGACTGATGGTTGCAAGAGTTAGCTGCAGATCCTTGACTAATTTTTGGGGTCATCTGACACTTTATTTGAAGATGATTTACCTCATAGTGGAGCGATTTTCTCAAATAATCTGAAGAGATTTCTCAATCTTTTGCGAGACTTTAGACCTTGCTATGATGACACCACACACTTCAGTAGCTCCAGACCCTAGATGTCAATGGTTCAAATAGTACAGGTTACGACTGTCTCTTTATGGATTCATTAAATTTTTTACTAAACACAAATCTTATTTTTTCCTGGTGTTTCTTTTATGTATGTAAATTATGAAAACATTTTTATTTTTCACTTGTTTAAGAAGATTAATTTGCCTAATCAGCACTATTTCAAAGAGGATCAAATACTTGAAAGTACAAATGTAGTATGTCAAAAAAGCCAACAATTTACATGGTGCTAAAAACCTGACTATATATGCATACGTATACATATTTACTACTTATTTTAAATGTGTTATTATTTATTTGGCATTGAAATGTTAAGTTACATATATTGATAGATGGAATGGAAGATGTGAGGAATAAGCACATGACACTGAACCAGGCGTGGCATACTGTCAGACTTTTTTTGGTTTGTTTTTGAATTACACACTTGTCAGCTCTACTCCATCTTCACTACATGCTGCTTTTACAAGGCAGAGTAGACTCTATACACTGACCTGCGTTCTGTCTTTGTGTCTGCCGTCAGTATGTGTTCGTGTCCCTGCTGTCTAGAGACAGTGTCTATGATGTTCTCAGGAGGATTTGCACTCACCTCCAGGTTGGTAGGATATCTTTATTTTTCTTATAAGTTGTTGACAAGCAGGTTTTGCAATAATGTTGCAGTTCTGTTTAAGATCTGTTTCAGTTAAAGACATCAACCAGCCTTAGTCATTGTTTGGAAAATTTAAATTACTGAAATGCCACAGACAGAAGTCAATATTTCCTGTTTATCCTGCAGACAGAATATAACCAGCGTTCCATTTCCCCCCAGACCTGACCTGTCTGACCATGTCTCTGTTTTAAGGTGAATGGGAAGAGTCTCAGTCTGAAGCAGTTCCTGGAGGAGCCCAGCTCTCTAGCTATGGTAACAGTTATGTTCTCATTAAAGCACATTTATTGAAGGGAACATTTCACTAGTCCACTAACTATTGAGCATCAGTGTTATGTGATGCTTCTTTCTCCCATATGCTCTTCCAGTACCTTTCACTCCCAGCTCTGGGTGGATCTATGTTCATGTTCTAACCCTGCCACTGAGACTGCACTTTGGATGGTTCGGTGGAGAACACCCTGTTTATTCTACTGGCTTCTGCTTCTCTAGTGTATCTCTTTAGGCAGGTAGCCAGAGCTCTGAGCCTTTGCTTGGCAGTCTCTAGTGCCTCTGGTATGGACAGCTGACTGTAACTTCCCAGGAAGCCCTTTTTTCCCCACACCTTTCTGAAGCTCTGAGAGTTGACTAACTTGTCTCTGCGCCTCACTGATCTTGACCTCTAGCCTCCTCCTCCACGGTGGGCATTGCTCTTTGTTATTCATGCTGTTCATCATACAGCTGAGCAACTCTAGGATCACTGTTGCTGTGGCGTACATCAGCTGGTTGGTCTCAGTGATGGTCCTAGTAGGGATAGTTTGTAGGACACGTTCCCACATGACTAGAGTCATCTGAGGCGTTGCTGCTTTAGTCAAAATGTGACATGTTGGGGTGGCCTTTTATTGTCCCAGTATAAGGAGTGTCTGAGTACTGCTCATTGTGTTGGAGCAGCGTCTGCATATGCCACACCCATGGACTGAATGGAATTAATGCATCACTGAGCAAATGGTCACAGGCGGTGGTGGACATAAATTTGGGACACTAATCAAGAGAAATATCCATTTTGTACAAGTACCAGACAGTATACGCTCACTTTGGGTGGTGCACTTCATGTGGCATCAATATTTCACATGGGGCCTTTATAGTTTTGTTCTGTGTAGTGCCATGCTTGGTTGGTTTCAGGATACATGGGAAGACTTTAGATGTATTAGCACCAAGTATTGTTTAATGAAAACTGAAGAAAAACTGCTCTTAAATAGTCTTTGTTTAGTTCTTTATCCTACTCTTAGCGAGAGGTTGCAGCTCACTATGATGGTATTGAATTTTGTGATGAAAATGACAATAAATGTATCAGACATTTAGATGTTTTAATGAATGTCTCTATCTCCGTCAGGATGAGTATCCAGAGTTGTTGAAATGGAGGAGGAAACCATCACTCCCTGCCGTCTCCTCTTCCCTCCCAGACTTGCTGGGAAACTCGTCCCCCAGCCTCGCCACGGACACACCCTTCAGCACTCAAACACTGACCGGTAGGCCTGCCCACCTATCAAGCTGCAGTCACAGGGAAGCCCTAGGGAAATACTAATCTGTGTTTCTTCTTGTCTGTGCAGACAGCAGCCTGGAAACAGAAAAGATCATGCTGACAGAACCAGTCCCTGAACTGGGACAGATGGAGTACCAGCTACTGAAACTATTCATTCTACTGTGAGTCCCACATTGCCCAGGAAATACCCAAAGACTCCAGGAAACATCTAACGCAATAGTAGTAAACTCAAAATAAGCAGTCAGCAATGCTAAATACATCGTCCAAGTGACTTCCAGTAGACACCCAGACAACACAGACATCTGAAGTGCTAGTGTCAGTAGTCGTAGCATCAGAGGTGTGCTTACAGTGTTCTATAATGTTGGTATCTTTCTTTATGAGCAGTGTATTCGTACAGCTACACATAATACAGAACACTACAGCTGTGTCACTTTTAAGAGTTGGTTGTAAAAAAAAAAAAAAAAAACATAGTAGGGTGCTATGGTGGAGAATGGAATTCTGTTTAGAGAGTATTCCAAAATTTCGTTTGGATTCCCAGTGAGCAAGCACTTGGCAACAGTGGGAAGAAAATAATCTCTCTCCCTCAGTTCTTCTCTCCCATCACATCCAGAGACTCTAATAACCACAAGTAAACCTGCAGTCTGAGAGTGAAAGGCTCTGCCAGGATGATACGGTACATTAAGGTCTTTGAGATACGATGGAGCTTGGTCATTAAGAGCTTTGTATGTGAGAAGCAGTTTTTAAATTTCACTTTAGATTTCACGGGGAGCCAGTGAAGAGAAGCTAATACAGGAGAAATGTGATCTCTTTTACTGGCTCCTGTCAGGGTTGCACAGTGGTTAGCAGCGTCTCCTCACAGCTAGAAGATCCCCGGTTTTGTGTCCCGGTTAGGACGCCTGGGATCTTTCTGTGTGGAGTTTGCATGTTCTCCCTGTGTTTTTCACCGGGTTCTCCAGCTTCCTCCCACAGTACAAAAACAGCTGAGGTTAATTGATGATTCTAAGTTGTCTGTAGTCTCTGTGCTTGGTTGTCTGTCTATATTTGTAGCTCTGTGATAGACTGGTGACCTGTCCAGGGTGTCCCCTGCCTTTGCCCGAGTTGGCCGGGCTAGACTCCGGCCCCCCGCGACCCTACAGAGGATTAAGCGGTGTATAGATGATGGATGGATGGATGGTTTTGACGATATTATGTAGATGAAAGAATGCCGCCCCACACACATGCTTCATGTATGAGTTAAAGGACATATCTTGGTCAAAAATAACTCCAAGGTTCCAAACCCTGGTTTTGTCTGAATTTGGAAGAACAAAATTACAAGTCATCCAGGCCTTTATGTCCTTCAGACATGCTTAGAGTTTGACAGACTGATTTGTTTAATCTGGCTTCTTAGATAAATATAACTGGGTGTCATCTGCATAACAGGTAAAGTTAATGCAGTGCATCTTAATATTATTTCCTAAAGGAGGCATGTACAAGGTGAATCATATCAGTCCTAACACCAAAGTCTGTGGAACTCCATGCCTAAATCAATAAATGATAACTAATTTATCAGTAGTAACTTCAATTTAATTAAATATATATATATTAGGTACATGTTACTGATATTTTAAATGCAAAATTTTAGCTTGAAATGGAGTATTTAAAAAAATCTTCTGAATCGGAACACTTCCTTTATCTTCTTTAAACTCACACCCTTGTGTCTATGGGTATAATGTCAGCATTAGATAAACTGCAGCAAACATCAGTGTAAGCATTCAGATTGATTTTTTTCTTGTTGGCAAAGTTTAAAAGTACGCTGAAGTGTTTGCTTCATAGTCATGTTTGTGTGATCAGTTAAGGTCCAAGATCATCCAAAACACAGCTGGAGGGACATTTGTTACTTGAGTTTGTCATTAAGATACTACGTTGTCACATTGGGTCGATAGTTTCTGAAGTGCACTGAGGCTTCGGATGTAATCTGTGAGTAATGTCAGAGTCTCATTACATGTGTGTCTTTCAGTGTCTTCCTGCTGGTTCTGTCGTCCTGCTATCTCGCCTTCAGAGTTTGTCGTCTGGAACAACAACTCAGCTTCCTGAACAGCCAGTCAACACTGAGAGAGAGGTACACAAATATGATTGCTCTACTCACCTTGCTGCAGTCATGTACCTGGGTGTTATCACTGTGGGGTGTGGTCACAGGTATAACAGGACACATCCAGATAAAGTGGAGGAGTTCAGGCTCATTGATGCCAAAACTTACAACTTTACAACAAGACGTCAGAGAGCTGCAACTCTTTCTCTACACAGAGGAAGCTGTTACAGTTGCAGTAGGTGCCAGGGAAACTGAAGTGCCCACTTCCTAAATTTTAACAAAGCAGTTTGTTCACCTGCACTTCAAACAAGCTAATTTGCTGATTGAACTTCTGTCATGAGGGGGGTTCGAAACAGAGACGATAACACACATAAGTAGATTTATACAACCTTGTTTACCTACATGCTGATAGTACAGAGATGCACACTTCAACCTTGATAATCACTGATCAGCATAAAACAGTGCCGGCCCGTAACCCCTCTTAAAATTATAAACCAGTCACTTTATTTTTTGTTAACCGATTAAACGGAAATACAGCTTGTTAATTAATGAGCTTAGGCAAGTGAGTATGCAAGTTGTGCTACTTTGGACAGTTTCTGGTATTTGTGAACATTATGGCTCCAGCTCTGTAATTAATGCATAGATATGAGACCGATATCCCCGTAAGCTTGAACAAAAAGTCTTATCCCTCAGCAGCCTCATGAAGGAGTAGGGTCTAGAAAAAGACGTCGTCATGTTCCATCAATCAAAATTGGTCCTTAGAAATAGAAAGACTGGTATTCAAATGGTAAATTATGTATGATTTAATGACAAATTTTAATTGTGTCCATTTAACATTTAAATGAACAAACTGGCATACTAAAGGAGCATAATAAAGTAAACCGGTTGTCGTTGTTTTCCTGGGCTGTATTTCTTCTTGAGCTGCAGTGAAAGGAGATTAACAAAAACAAGGAATTTCACACTAATGTAAGAAGAGATCGACGTTACACTTCAAGCAACATGTGTCTCAATGTGCATAAGGACATTTAACTGTTGTTGTCATATAGAGTTGTGCACCTGTCCTTTAAAGGCAGGCCAAGGGTGACGATTCATTTAGTTAAAAGGTCAAATTTACATGAAAATTTTTACTAGTTTATGTTGTCAAACCTACTTAAAAGAAAATTGAAAAGACCATCTTTCAAACCCCTATTCAACATGCACTAACTTAGTAGTTGTGGGAAAAACACTACAATTTTGAACACAAAGTTTCTTCATGAACATGGAGAAAATTCTATGTTTTTTGTGGTCTCATGGGAACCTGTAAATGATGAATTAACAGAAGCTGCATGCTATTTTACAATGATTTTCCAGATGTGGGGAGGTGCCCTCCTGGTTGGCCAATCAGAGGAGAGGGACCTGATGCTGAAAACAACCAGGAGATGAAGAGGACATCTGCACTGACATAGTTTTCCCATTGTAATGCTGTGGTGAGAGGAGATGCTCTCAGGAGACAGACGACTGTAGAAGCCATCAGGAGCTAAACTGCGGTTTCCATAGAAAAAGTCTGAATAGTCGAGAAGCCCCTGAATGCAGCGTGCAGTTCAGGGCGGAGCTCAGTGTTTGACTCCACCCATCTGAACGTTCCTTAAAGCAATAGCATTCAGTCTTATTACATACAACTTTACTTCATTTTGCAACAGTTTGGTGGCAATCTAACCTTCACCCTAACTCTAACCCTTCAGGAACATGTGTATCTAATGCAATTCAGAGTGGAACCACATACAGGGCCAAATACAGGTTTGTGACTATGCTAGGAGCATAAGACGGCTCTCTTTTTTACATGCAGGCAATGTCCATGAGGGTGGAGTCAAATGTTAGATTCAGCCAATAGCATGCCAACATTGAGCAGCATTGAGCTACACCCCGAACTGCACACTGCAGTCAGGGATACTTGGAATAGTCAGCACAAACAGACTAACCTCTGACCATTGCTAAGTCTAACAGAGGTCAGAGGTCAGGAGAAAAAAGATGCTGTAACATGTCAGTTAGGGATTCCATGAAGAGACAGAAGACACAGATAGCTTGAAGTCACAGATAACCAGTGATCAGTTCTTTAAGCTGGTTGGACCATCTGAGTGCCTTGAAAAGAGTGTACCCTGGAGAGCTGGTGCTGTTTGAAGGCATGTAGTCGCAACAAATAATGATTTGATTTAGTTGTTCTCTTTTCACTGCACTTTACAGCATGAAGGCAGCTCATACATTAAAAACAATTCATGGCCTTATTTTTGAAGGAATCTTTTCTTTTGCTGTCTAAAACTTTTGCACATTACTGATAACGAGTTGTAGACTTTCTGTGCATGTCCTCTGTCTCTTCCAAACAGAGAAAAACTTAAAAAGTCACATAAACATCTGCTAACACACACTTTGAACTGAGCAGTATTCAGTCCAATCTTGTGACAGTAGGTTAATTGGTTGTTTTCATATGTTTTCATATGTAAACAACAGCTGAGGTTGTGTTTACCCTCATTTTGTGTTACCATAAACCATTATGACTGCGTCCAGCCCAGAATGATTGTATGCACAGTGGCACTGCCATAAGGGCCAGTAGGTCACATGCTCAGCAGTGGTGCTCATGCATGGAAGACGTAGACACTGATCAACTTTAACATGCTATGGATTTCTTTCTTTGTCAGTTCTTTCCTAAACAAAATAAAATATTTGGACTACAGTTTTATGACTTTTCATCATGTTTTTCCTTCAGTACTGCATTCCTTGGTACATGAACACATTTATAGTTACTCCAGCTTTAACACCATTGATAAAGTTTCATTTTCCTGACATAAAAAATGGCTTTGTGGGGTAAAAGGTTGTAGAAGTTGCACTTGAAAGGCTAGTTGGGGACAGAGCATTGTAATGAATATCTGTCTTTGAAAAACACTGCAAACAAGCAAGGGAGGCAAGTCACTGCTCAGGTGAGGTACGTCACAAGTAGTGTTATTCAAAATTTTGATGCTCTACTGCAGTTTTCACATTCAAATCAGTGAAGAGACAGTGGCTCATATGGATCCTGCTGCTGTTAGATGTTGCCATTTTAAGTGCTCTTTAAAGGCGTATTTTCTATTTGTGCTTTTTGGTTCTTTCGTCTTCCATGCTACTGGATGCTTTTACTCTTTCAACATCTAAATGTCGAGTTTGTCATGAAATTTGGTTTTAGATTAGACTTCATTCTAAGCAAAACTCTGAGCTGCTGGTGATCCCCCGAAGATACATTATAGCCCAGTCTGTCTGTGCCATGGAGCAGTAAAATTCTTGCTGATTGCCCCTTAGAAAAGAGGTTGATGTATTATTTTTTACTCCAGAGGAACTGCTGGCTGCACTGACAGCTGAGCGATGGTTGAGTGCTGGGTGAATAACAACAGGACTCACTCTGCCTTGGCTCAGGTTCCACAGCAGGCCAAATTAGAAAAGACATGCAGTGAAAGAGGAAAGGAAACCAGTCTCCCCAGAGAACAATCTAGACAATTTCCCCTCCTTTCACACTGACAGAAAGAATATTGACAGAGTCATACACTCTCTCACAGCCAATCAGCTTTTTGTTGCTTTTTATCAGAACAGTCCCAGGACATCTGCTGCTCCTCTGCTGGTTCTTCTGCTCTTCTGTCTGTCTGACTGTCTCCGGTTCAGCAGTCTCTCCGCCAAGTTTTGGTTTAATCAAGGTTTGCAGCTCCTCAAACGCAAACAATAACTGTCTGTATCTGTGTGGATACTTCACTTTGGAGAGGATAACTGTGTACTGACTGCACAAACACAACAGTTTAAGGTGATTCATGCTCTCCACATCTGCATGTCCGTAGGATGTAAATTCCATCATCAACCCGAGTTCGCAATTGTCCATGACTTCCCTTCTGTAGACTTTAATTGGTCATTTTAAAAAAAAGTTGTAATTGTAGTAGTCCCTGACAGACTTAATGAACATCATGCGGCAGGGAATCGAAACAGTCACAGGCTTTAGCATGTTCCCACCAGCCAGTGAGGATGACAACTTTCTTAATGAACTCAGTAAACACTTTGGATGGTTTTAGGCACTCAACAGCACACCTACAGACCTGTTACGCTGGCTTCTGTGGTGATGAAGTCGTTTGAGCGCCTTGTGTTATTGCATCTCAGATCCATCACCAACCCACTCCTGGACCCCCAGCAGTTTGTCTACAGAGCCAACAGGTCTGTAGACGACGCGGTCAGTGTAGCTCTTAACTCCATCCTCCAGCATCTGGACTCTGCAGGAACCAATGTCAGGATTCTTTTTGTGGATTTCAGCTCTGCTTTCAATGCAAGTATTCCATCTCTGCTGCACGACAAGCTCTCCCAGCTGCATGTGCCTGACTCCACTTGCAGGTGAATCGCCGACTTCTTGGAACTTGGAAAAACGTGTTTCTGACTCCCGAAGCATCAGCACAGGATCTCCACAAGGTTGTTTCCTTTCACCTTTGCTCTTCTCCTTGTGCACCAACAGCTGCACCTCCATTCACCTCTCTGTCAAGCTCCTGATGTTCACAAATGATACCACCTTCATTGGACTCATCTCTGGTTTGGGCTAGTCTGCCTACAGATGGGAGATCAGCCATCTGTTAACCTGGTACAGGCAGAACAACTTCGAGCTCAACACTCTAAAGACAGTGGAGCTGATTATAGATTTCAGCAAAGACAGCGATGGTTCACTTCTACACCTCCATCACTGAGTTCATCCTCACCTCCTAAATCACCGTCTGGTATGCTGCTGCCACCGCCAAGGACAAGGCCAGACTGCAGCATATCATCCGCTCAGTTGAGAAGGTAGATTGGCTGTAATCTTCCAACCCTCCAGGACCTGCACACCTCCAGCACCTTAAAGCATGCTGGGAAGATTGTTGCTGACCGTTCCTACTCTGGATACAAACTGTGTCCCCCCCACCACTGACACTGACTCTATGCTTCACATTAACACACAGCTTTTAAATAGGATTATCATGATCCTTTTGCACATTTTAAGTTGTTGACATTACCTGTGATGTAACCTTGCACATTTTCAGGTGATTAATTTGTACATTCCTGCAAACTGAAAGTATTTCAATTATTTGTTGGGATTTATAAACCATTGATTACACTTACACTAATGCGACTTGTAACACTGCTTATTATATGTCTTATAACACTACCTAGTGACTGGCAAGATTTTTTTTATCTATATGTTACTGTTTCCTCACATCAAATCCAATTCCTTGTATGTGAAAAACTACTTGGCAATAAAACCATTCTGATTCTGATCAGATCTGATCAGGCTGAGAGTTTAATAGTTTGACTTGAGAAGCAAGAAAATAGCAGGGCAAGTCAGAGAATGGATAGAAGAGGCCATGGGTACGTTTCAATATCCATACCTCAGAACGTCCAACTACATCCTGTCAAATTTTTACAATATGCAGTCCAGCATGCTTATCTGGCCATTCTAACCCACAATCTTCTGCACATTCAAGTCACATAGTATGTCCCAGTTGTATGCTTATGGCATAAAGCAACATGTACTATGTGCGGACAGTACAAAGAAGTAGGCTACATAGTTAAAGTAAAAAGACAAAGTGTACAATATGGACCACAGCCTATGTTCTGGCGAGGAGCTTGAACTTCTTTAATGGCATATAATAATAATGATAATTGAAATCAGGTGATTCAGCCTTTCCATGCATTTATCTTCACTCCTGCCACTAGCACTGACAACAACCAGTCATACCCACTCCTAGAGAGAGAAAGACAGACAGAGCTGTCCACGAGGCAGGAGCAGAAGGCCTGACACTGATGTGTAGGAAAATACATTTACTGCTAAACAACAGAATGAACAGGAAGCAGACTGTGTTTAAACATGTTAAGTGTACAACTGAATGATCCACCTCAGTAAACAAATGAACTATTTACCCAAAATCCTTGAATTCACAACCTGGTCAGAAATCACACTTTGAGAAGGAAAAATGTACAAATAATCATAATATTTTTACATTTACATAAAATACTTACAGTACAACAATGTTTTCATGAACTGGACTGGAAGGAATGAGTGAAAAAACTACCCTTGCATAATATTCTCTTTAAACTTTCACATAGTGTTCCTCTCAGGTATAAGAATATTTGGTTTTTCTAGCATCTCCAGTAAATAATAAATGACAGTGTCTGTGTTTGTGATTGATTCACAATAGTCAACAGCTGCTAATATAATAGCAGACTCTCCTATTGTTCACCATTTCCAATGTTCATAGTTCACAGTTTTCTGTGTAGCTGGATAGGAGTAAGTTTAAGTAGTAGTTTAATCAGTTTACCCTGCCAGCAGCACGATCATGTCACATGTCAGCCAAACTCAGCTGATGTGTGGATGAACATGTTCTGCAGGTCATTGTTTTTATTGCTTGTTGATACTGCCACTCTAAACTTGCTCCTAACACAATAGATAGCACCTAAGCATTTATTCACATGGATAGCTGGTGGGTTTCTGAAATACATTATCACTGAGATGTGCATACAGGCAGGGGGTATAACACAATCGTTTAACCATCTGCCCTGTTGTGATGACCTTCTGTTGGCTTGAACTGCTTTCACTCACGTTAGCTGGCTAGCTAACAAGCTGCTAACGGCCAGTTAAGCCACCACTCCAGTCACTGGATTCATGTCACAGATTTATGTTACCAGCCGGCCTGCTGCTTTCTCCACCACCATGTCTCCTTTCTACATCTTCACTCTCTACATCTCTTCTCACATGATATGCTATGTGTCATCCTATGGTGCATGTCATTCAGGTCAGCAGGTCTGTGGCTACCGACAAGCACCTCCCAGCTCAACGCTATATCATCCCCAGCTGGCATGGCAGCGAAATACTTCATGTCACAATTACCCGGATTTAGTAATTACTCCACCCTTGCATGCTTCTCCTCCACTAAAAAACCATGGCCTGGGGCACCCTGATAGCCTAACCGTTACGTTGCGTGACCCAAGTGCCGAGGCGTAGTGACTGTCCCGGGTTCGATTCTGACCTCGGGCATTTACTACATGTCCTTCCCCACTCTCTCCGGTTTCCGACTCTATCCACTGTCCTATCCAATAAAGGCATAAAAGGCCAAAAATAAATCTTTTAAAAAAAAACATGGCGTGCTGCAACACCCCAGATACATCCATAGAGCCTCTCATTATAAGTTTGTTTATTCACAGATCGATCAATCCATTCCATCACTCTAGTCAGCTGGGCTCACTGTCGTACCTGCATTACATTATCTCAACAATGCACACGTGTGCCCTCCCTGTCTGCGAGCCCTGGCCACAGCACCACAGCTCCTCCACACCATTACTGAAACATGGCAACAACCACTGGAATATTTCTCACTCAACCTAATCACAGGAAATGGATACGCCTACATCAGCAAACCAAGCTCTGTGGACCGAGGTGGTGGCGTTGCTGTGATACTCAGATAGGACATAAAAACCGGTCTTGTATCCATCCAATCTGCTCATCACACCTGGCTTTGCAGCGCTCTGGTCCTCAGTGTTGGTGTTATGGGGGGGCATTTGGGGGCCATGCCCCCCCCTGCTGATCTACTGTGCCCCCCACCCCACTCTAAACATTTGCACCAGTGGCATGCGGTTCAGGAGGTGGAAAAGGAAAGGAGCCGAAAGAAAGACATGGCGAACGAGGACACTGCTGCCGTGCCACCACCAGCAGGAGATTATCCATGCTAATGCTGCCGGACTCCGACAATGAAGAAGGCCTGCTTTCCTCCACTAGTGCTGCTGGTCACCACAACCCCTTGACCTCAACACTGTTTTCAACACAATCAACCATTCCATCCTTCTCACCTGCCTTGAAACTATATTTAACGTCACCAGCACTGCCTTCTCCTGCTTCAAATTCTACTTCTCAAATAGACACCAGCTGTAAAATCCTCCACTGCTACCCTTTCCCAAGGTGTTCCCCAAGGTTTAGTTCTCGGCTCCCTCCTTTTCACCCTCTACATCAGGGGTGTCAAACTGCGGTCCTCAAGGGCCACAATCCAGCATGTTTTAGATGTGTCCCTCTTCCAACACGCCTGATTCACATGATCAGGATCGTTATCAGGCTTCTGCAGAGCTTGATGATGAGCTGATCATGTGAATCAGGTGTGTTGGAAGAGGGAGACATCTAAAACATGCTGGATTGTGGCCCTCGAGGACCGGATGTTGACACCCCTGCTCTACATGCTTCCTCTTGGCCACTTATTTCGCCATCATGGACTCCAGGTCCATTGTTTTGCCAATGGCATCAAGCTCTGTATCTCCGCCAAAACAAGAGTTGGGTTTTGTGGACAGTGATACGAGACTTTATAGTTTACAATTATGTCTCAATGTGGGAGTCTCGCACCTTGTTTCCAGGTGTGAGCAAGAACCTCTTGAAGTAGCCTCGGATGTAGCACATCTGACCATGCAAAAATGTATCAGCTCCACAATATGTCATGGTTTTAATTCATAAATCATTAATTAAAACAGCTGTCTGCAACAAGGCAATCAGCCAAGGGAGGAAGGTAGGATACAACAGGATAGAAGAAAGCCAAACCCAATCAAATTAGTGAAAAAGTACTGAGATCTAGAACCAGGCTAGTACTTGTTTGTGGTAAAGAGGGAGTAAACAGCTAAACCACTGAAAATACATTAAAGCTAGGTGATTTTGAAGTGAAAGGACACAGTCAATATCCTCTATAATTGAACCTTAAAAAATACAAAAGCTATATATTTGTGAGGAGTTTTTAAAGGTTGACATCTCTAATAGAAATATGTTGAACTTGAAGCTGAGAACCACAAAAAGAGTAGGAAAGTCAGAGACAGATTTAACACACAGGGTTGGGTCTGAATATGGGATTTGTTGACGATAATACGATACAGACAGCAGGTATGTGTGTCAGCTGTTACTTCTTCTATTCCTCCTCAGTTAAAGAAGTCTTTGGAAATGGCCTCCACAAAGTTGGGAGCAGACATGAGGATACCGATGGTGCAGAGGATGGTGAAGAGAGAGAACGCCACCAGACAGAGCCGGTCGATAACCGCTGCAGCAAACTTCCACTCACTGCAGACCGTCTCCTCCTCATCTTGGTTGCGGAAACGCCTGGCGATGTATCTCACCTCCTCCAGAATCTGGTTCAGCTCTGCCTCCACAGGCGAACCCCCAATAGCCCCCGCTCCCCTTCCCCCAGCTCCGGTCCCACCTCCCGTTCTAAGCACGTCCTCTTCGCCGCCAACGCTGCCTCTCATTAGCCCTGAACAGAGGAGCTCTGGTTCGGTAGTGGAGCCATAGTGCAACCCCTCCACACCTCGAAAGCCGACATAGAGTAGGTTGCCGTTGGTTACTTGTGGGTGATGTCGCAGTGATCCCTGGCTGATGTTGAGCTCCAGGCTGGACAGGCTGCCACGCTGATGCTTGGCGGCATTGTGACATGCCAGGCGAACCTTCGCTTCACCGGGACGCCGCATCCGCAAGAACCAGGCACACCAGTTCAACAAAATCACACGGGTCTGAAGAAGAAGAGGAACAACAAAGGTAATTAAAGGTTGTACTCAGTGTATATTCTCATGTTAACCTGGGTAAAAAAAAAAAAAAATCATGCCTACAATGGTAACTCCACTCACAATGTCTGATTCATATCCATTGTCAATTGAGTAAGAAACATTTATGTTTACGTTTTCCTCAGGGACCCTAACTCTAACCCTTCCCAAGGCATTCCCAGGCCAAACGGAATATAGAATCCTCTCCAGTGTAATCTGGCTCTTCTCTGTGTTCTCCAACCAGTTAGGTATGCCCGGACTATGTTACCATTGACTTCTGGGTAGCATCTTGGTCAGATGCCCAAACCACTTCAGCTTGTTCTCTTTCAACCTGGGGTAGACAGTTTTTTGTTGGCATCATTGTGCAAAATATCCATACTAGCCTTTGTTACCCAGGCATTCTAGTACAGCTCTTATATTAAAGTGGGAAAACTTGCTTGGCTTAGTTGAGATGAGAAGACATTGATCCGGCTACCAGCTGTCTTCCTCTCAAAGTCTTTCCCTCATCCATACTTACTGGCAGCTTCAAATATACTTTTACTGCTAGTGACATGGTATTTTGAAAGTGTAGACCAACCAAAAAGAGCTTCATCAATGGAACTGACCAAGGCACTTCTGATGGCAGTCAGAAGTCATAAGAAGACCAGAGGTGCTTGCCTTATGCCCTGCCATAATCTTAATGACCAAACAGTGTAAATGCTCTGTGCTTATATAATGTTTTTTCTCCCGTAGTGGTTTTTGAATTGCTTTTCAATATTATGCACTCACAAATACACAACTTGCAAGGCATCCACCCAACACACTTCCTTGCCATCGACAAAAACAGGCTGATTTAGTACTTTTTTACATTACAAATGTACGTGTACATGGGAGAAACGTGTGATGTGTACCTGTAGCCGGGGTAGGCACATAAAAATAGAACATGAATACAGTGGATGTGTGGCTGCCCAGCTCTCACAGAAAATCTTCTACAGTCCATTATTTCAGTTCACACTCTCACTCATTAAATATTTAGCTGTCAAACTCAAACTGTTGACCATCTGTTGACTGAGAGTCCAGACTCAAAAGAAAACCTTTAGAAGAATTCTTCTACTGCTTCAGTCTGGTCACTTCTGGGATGAGAATTTCCATAACCAAAGATCACCAGCACCTTCCAATTTCAAGTTAATTTTCATCATACTCAGGTTTCTTCTATTTTCCCTTGCTTTCCTTTTGTTTTTTCTGTGCATTTATACATTATTTTCTTCTCCATCACTTTTTTAGAGCGTCTTCACAGTCACATTTTTGAGCAAAACAGTCTCTCTTCTCTCAAACTAATAGTAACGGATACAGCAGTTATTCTGCTTATCAGAATGTTTTAACATCTCATTTTTGCTGCACCATGAGAACTACTGTTAGTCTACAGAAAGCAGCTTTTGAAATGACTGAAAACTGTTATCATACAACTCTTCAGTTCGCTTGGAAATCTCCAATTTATACATGTGCAGTAGATCGGCACCTACATATGCTTGCATGCGCAGTAATGAGCACGCACACTGCTGCTGTCGTAGTGTAGTCGTTGCATGGACACAAAAACTTCATGCTTCTCATTTACAGAGCCAGGGCTATGTACACACACTAGAAATGTTTTATTTTAGTAAACACATAATGGACAAGTAGTGGACTGTGAGGAGATATTCACTGAATATGACACAGAGAGTGATAAATTACTATTCCACATTTAACTTCAACTTTAAATCTGAGAAATCTAAAATATTTTTCACTCTGTTGCTTCATTGGACCACCACTTTGGTTCACACTGAAGTATTTCAACATCTGCTGGAAGGATCATCCTGAAATTGACAGCAGACATTCATGTCCCCTTTTAATCAGTTCTAATAACTAAGGTTATGGTTGTGAATTGATGACTTTTTATTCAACACCAAACTCATTTCATTCCATACTTAGTTTTACAATCAAATACATAAAAGGTGGCAATAAAGATCAAATAACAGGAAACTACCCTGGCTTGAAAGTTATCCTGGCTACAATGCTTGTCCTCTTAGTGCAGCTGAGGCTATTCTATGTGTGGATCAGTCAGCAGTTCCAATAAGTTAGTGTTTAATTTGCTCCGAGGTAGCAGCATATGTTTCCAAAGTGTCCAACGAAACGCCCCATACTTCTTATTTAGAAGATCCTGGCTCCAAATGGAAAATATGCACTGGTAATAGTCTGCAACTCAACTAAGACATGACTTAACATCTTGCTAAAACCATCATTTGTATACAGTACAATCTACAGCAAATACCTGCAGAAATACTTTACACATCTACTGTCTAACATTCTCAGGTGTATTTTGTGTTCAGTGCTACTAATTACTAAATATTACCATGATGTAAAATGCAAATAACACAGTGTTGTTGTTAACCTCTCTGACATTTGATGGCAGGTTTTGAAAGTTTTTATATTTGCTACTTTAGACACATTTCGGTCGGTACAGATAAAGTGCTGGGGTTTGATGCACAGTCTGACTGTGATAACTTTGATGTCCTGATCAACAGGGCCTCATGCTAAAACATTTTATACTCTCAAATGTGTGTTTTGTTTATATGAAAGTTAGTTAGACGTTAAAACATGCCTTTTAAATCAAGTCTGTGACAACAACTAAGATACTGAAGGACATAATATCATAGTCTTGATATTGTTGGGTGCAGCAGAGGACAGCTCTGGACAGACCTGCAGAGAGACTCTGAGGCAGCTGTCAGAGAGAGAGATTTTTCAATAACTACTGCAGTGTGAAAGTTGCTGTGATGAAAATGCTGATAAAAAAATCATGATCATTTTTCATTATTTGTTATTTCATTATCATTTTTAACAACACTGTTTATGAGTGGTGCAACTGAGGCATTGTTCATATCTAAAGGCTGGCACATGCTAAAGGACTTTTCAAAACTTCACAGATTTAGAGACCACACACTTGAAGATAACAAAGACAGATCGCACAAGATCTCTCTCTTCTGATCTTATAGTTTGTGGTGTTCACTACAGAGCACACCACATTATAAGATTCTAAACCGATTCTTCAGCAGACTATCAGGTTCTTCACACTCAGTTCCAAATCTCGCGTAGTCAAACGTGACTTCAGTGTAAACAAACATGATGAGAATAACGGCACTATAATTAACAACATTACTAATCTAATTGATTACTCTTCTCATCATTATAACTCCGTTACCGTTACTGCCAGAAATGTAGCGGGTTACTAGAATTGAAGCTGTTTTTTCATCAGACCATCCAGATCTCTGAGCCGAGGGGCAGAGATTTTTTAGGGCTGTCAAAATTGACGTGTTAGTGTGGATTAATCCATCATCATGATTAATCTGATTATTTTTTTTAGCGGCGGTAACTCTACTTGTTTGTTTTTACTTCCTCTTCCGTCAGTCAGCTGAGTCAGCTCGCGTTTTGATTGGCTTAAATCTGGTACACGTGACATCATACACTGAGCGTGCTCGGCTCCTCTCGGAGGAAACCCCCACACACTACAGGATTCCTAGTTGCAAATATTAAACATGTTCATTATCTACGATCTCTCCTTCCGAGACCTTCCGAGCGGATCGGACTGGACAAAATTACTCTTAACACACCACAGGAACATCAGACACTATGTGGTTTGCAAACATCAGACAATCGGGCCTTTGCTGGCTTTGATGGTAAGGAGGAGATCGGGACAAAAATCCGCCCGATTATCCTGGAGTGTGTACCGGCCTTAAGAGAAGTTAAGTACAAGAAAGCAGGTGGATTCCACATAGATATCCACTAGAATACATCATTTGTAGATGCCACCTAAGAACAAACTTGCTCACGGTCTTTTGTTCTGTATGTTATCACCTAAAATAAGTTAATAACAAGTTTCCTCAAGGGCTTCCACTGTCAGCTGACTGGTAACTGTGGAGTGAAAGTATTAGTCTGGTCATGTACATTTAGAATTTGCTGCATTTTCTGTGCGCTTCAGACAAAAAAGAGTAGCAGTGGCTAAAAAGATATACAAGCAACCTTGAGACTAAGAGGTCAGCAGTTCAATTTCTAAACTGTCAGGATAAATGTGGCCCGAGGAGTGAATGTTGGGTGAACACTGACAGGGGACCTGAATGACTGCTGAAAGTTGTATCAGATGGTACAAAATGAGCCTAGAAAGAAGTCAATTCTAAGGGCCTGATTTTAAAATTGTCTTTTGATGTTTTGGATTGCCTAAATGGAGCTCCACTGAAACTGGAAACATGCTGTACCTGCTGGACTGTACTTTTCACAGAGGCAGACAGATTTGTCCTTTCAGCTTCGTAGCCTCACCTTCATGGCTTAACAGGCATCTCTCCTCCCCCACAGCAGCAACATTCACATTCATAACACATATAAGAGCAGGGCAGTCACCTCCACACACTTAACCCTGACACACACACACACACACACACACACACACAGACACACAGAGGTAAGAGCTCTGACCTTCAAACTACTACTTCCACTTTAATGGAATTTCTCTTGTTGAAACTCCCAAAGGAGTGTGTGTGTTTTTGTGTGTGTGTGAGAGAGAGAGAGACTGACAACAGTTCGATGTGTACAGAACTATTCTTCAAGTATTTACAGCAAACTGCCATGAAAAAAGCAGAAAAGAGGAACATATTAATAGTAAATCAGCTCTCAGAGTGAACACTGATCTTGTTCGGAGCTCATTAAAACACAGACCTCGTGAAAGACCTGGAGGGAGCTCATTGCAGCTGACTAGGCACAATGTAGAGACAATATTGGACTCCTCAAACAGAAATTAGCACATATAGCTACATAATTAAAGAAGAGAGAACAAGGGGAGGAGGAGTGACTGACCCATCGTGGCATGTGTCCTCCGTTAGGGTCGTGGTGATGATACTGCAGAACAAGAACTGTAGCGATGACTGACAAACCCACAATCACCATGGTGGTTGCAAAGTACTGTGCTAAAGGAGAAAAAGGACAGGTTATACAGAGGGACTTTGTGCAGCTCAGTTTTTTTGACTAATGAGGTATCACATTGGGTTGACATAGTTCTGTTTACGCATTGTTGTGTCCTATTTGCTGGTTAGCAATTCACTTGTAAATCTGGGAATGGCCTGGGTTTTATTTTATTTTTTTATTTATTTATCCTTTATTTAACCAGGAAGTCCCTTGAGATTAAAAATCCCTTTTCCGAGGGAGACCTGGCCAAGATAGCACGCCAATACAAGGACCACACTGGTCACAGTATAAAAACATAAAACATTCAAGGAATACTTATAGACAAGGAATGTTAAGCTAAGAACAGAAATAATAATAATAATAATAATAATAATAATAATAATAATAATAATAATAATAATAAAAGATCAAGAAAAGCAGTTGCACTCATGGATTACACTTTTCTTCACCAATTTTTTTGAATTCATTCAGGGAGATAAGATCATTTAGCTTTAAGGTGATCTGGAGATTATTCCATGACCAAGGTGCGTTGTAAGAGAAGGCTGCTCTGCCGAGCTCAGAGTAAATCCTGGGTACCTGAAAGCGCAGCCATCTAGCAGAATGAGAATCATAGAAGTTCTTGGTAAGTGAAAGGAATTTTCACAAGTATGAAGGCAGTTTGCCCAGTAATGCTTTATAAATAAAGACATACCAGTGATGCTGTCTCCTTATACTTAATGAGGGCCAAGAAACCAGATCATACAAAAAACAGTGATGGGTAAAGAATGGAGAGTTAGTGATGAAGCGTAAAGCACCGTGATAAACTGAGTCCAGTCGACGTAATAAGGCAGAGGCAGCATTCATGTAAATTACCCAGGGATGTGAGGATAGGACCAGTAAAGATCAGTACATTCCTCCAAACTGTAAGCTGGCTGTCTGGCAGCTTGTTAAACATCAATAACTTACCTGTCAACAAAAGTTTATATCCACTTGTAAAGACCATGTAAAGCATGGCAGTGTTGAGTTTCCAGTGATTCTTATAACTCTGAATTTCCTATGATGGAATCATTGAAACCCATGTGTCTTTGTCACAAAAAGCAATCGTGTTTGGTTCTTTCATAGATTTATTATAGGTCTTCTGGAAATATGACAAAATCTGCTGGGTCAAAAATACACATAAAACAACGATATCATGTGGGTAAAAGTCCCCTGGCCATTTTTTATATCATTTACATGCTTTTGGTAGCCATCCACTAGTGATTGGTTGTATCTTTGACCACTCCTCTTGACAGAATTGGTGCAGTTTGCAAGACACATTGGTTTGAATCATTTCATCAAAGGACATTCTGAGTTATAGGTGTCATTGGAAACTTAAGATTGCATGACACACACGGTCTTTACATATGTATGTAAGCTTTTGTTCACAACTGCATGATAAAATGAGCTTCAATGTGAGACTCACCTATGAGTGGAACAGAGTCTGACGTTGCTGGCATGATCTCAGCTACCAGCAGCATGAAGACTGTCAGAGAGAGCAACACTGTGATACCTGCAGATAGAAAGTGATTATTTATACCTTGGGTTAGAAATAGAAGATTTAAATAAATTTAATTTAAGTAAAGATTTTTTACTGGAATGGTTTCACCCCTTCTGGTTTAACTTGAAACCCAAGATGGTTCACAGTACTGAGCAACAGTTAAGCGAGAGGAGGTGTAAGTAAAAATGAAAATTTGTGTAAAAGAAAAAGTGTCTGTTCTTTAACAGAAGGACAATTTTTCAGGACTGAACATGGCCATTTAAATCTGTGTTGCTCAATTCTTTTGAGCAACAAAGGAGGAGATTTCAGTCAACATTCTAGTTTCCTCCTGAAAAATCTGAGTTAGTCCAAGCACACTTTAGCTCACAGACTGTGAGTTCTGTAAAGGGACATCAGTATGCCATGACGGAGAACTAATTTAATTCCGTCCATCTTTACTACATTGGACTGGTGGCAGATAGCTTAAAACTCCACAATAAACAAAACTAATTAACAAGGCTATATAGCAAGAAAAACACATGGAGACATGGACTCAAGCTACTTACAAAGTCGAAGACAAATTTACATGCAAAAAATAGAAACTGTTGGCATTTTTGACATATTCGGACAAGCACATATTGCATTTTCTTTTATACAGAGCCTGTATATAAAGGGGATGTACATATATTCCTTTGTGGATAAAGTAAGTGGCCTTGGAGCAGAAAAGTAGGCGTTGCATAGTTGTCCATCCCTCTCTGACACTGGCTTTTACATACAAAATTCCTTTCGTTTCAAAATATTTTTCTTGCACTGCACACATGAATCACAAACACAGGGAAACTGAGTATCATCTTTTTTTATATAGATTTGCTATTGTTCATTTTCTGCCATTATGTAAATTATTTTCTATTATTTTCTCAGACTTTCTAAAGTGTGCTTTTACAATAAAGATGTGTAAAATGTCCTGTTGAATCTCCACCTGCTAGGTCAATTAGAGTAGCTCTAGCAAAGATTGTCAGCTGAATTTTGTGGGGTGAAGAGTGATGGCCCTGTTGACATTCAGATTTGATAAAGTGTGTAAAACAGATTGCCGGTGAAAGACGCTCTATCGGATCTCAGCAGCTGGTAGCCCTCCGGCAGCTTTCCAGGTAGCTTTATGGCTGATTAGTATTGACTAGTAGACATCAGTCATGTGAGGGCTCAGTAGAGGAAGCAACCATCTGAAATATGTGCTGCAGCCATCAGACAGACCCAAAAACTGCCCAAAAGGAAGATATTTTAAAGAGCCCTTTGGAGAGAGTCCTGTTTTTTTACTGGGTAAATATATCCATACAGTGTTTATATGCATGGCACATCATGAATGAAGTAATCAGTCAACGCCATGGAAGATTATTTCCAGCTTGAAGCTGTAGAGTAACAATCTACCAAATGACCAAATTCATTTGGCAACTGGGTTGAGTTTCACCAGCCACACCCACGTATGAGTACTATCAGTCTTGTTGAATCTAAACATCACTACATAGAACCTGTCTGGTATTGTGAAGCAGCTAAAGGGTCTCCAAAAGCAGCACATGATGCCACGCTCTAAAGAGATTCAAGAACAGATGAGGAACAAAGTCACTGACATTTATCAGTCTGGAGGGTGACAAAGCCATTGCTGAGGCTCTGGGACTCCAGAGAACCACAGTGAGACACATTATTCACAAATGGAGGAACATGGAACAGTGGTGAACCTTCCCAGTAGTGGACCAACCACCAACGTTTCTCCAAGAGCGAGTCAACATCTAATCCAGGAGGTCACAAAAGAACCCAGAGGAACATCAAAAGACCTGCAGGCCTCACTGACGTCAGTTAAAGTCTGTCTACATGATTCCTCAATAAGGACGACCACTACTAAACCACTATTGACCAAAAAGAACAGAAAGATTTGTCCGGCATTTGCACAAAAAAAAAGTCTAGATGAGCCCCAAGACTTCTGGGATAACATCCTGTGGGCTGATGAGTCACAGGTGGAACTTTTTGGAAGACATGGGTCCCGTTAGATCTGGTGTAAAGCTAATACTGCATTCCACAAGACAAACATCATACTAACAGTAAAACATGGTGGTGGTAGTGTGATGGTTTGGGGACCTGGACAACTTGTCATAACTGATGGAGGCATGAATTCTGCTCTCCACAGGAAAATCCTCCTGGAGAATATCCACCCATCAGTTCATGACCTAAAGCACTCAAGCAAGTCCACCTCTGAGGGGCTCCAAAAGAACGAAATTAGGTTTTGGAGTGGCCGAGTCAAAGTCTGGAACTGAATCCAATTGAGATACTGTGGCAAGACCTTGAAAGGGCAGTTAATGATTGTAAACCTAATCCTATGTGACAGAATTAAAACTACTCTACAGAGAAAAGTGGGCCAGAATTCCTCCATGGTGATGTAAAAGACTGATCCCAAGCTGTAACAAACATTTAACTTCAGTTCTTGCTGTCAAGGGTTATTAGGTCCAGGGGGTGATGTGACACAGGTTTTCAATAATTCGTCAATTTTGCAGGTTATATCTGTCTAATATTAAACACATATACATATAGGTTTGATGATCTGGAACATTCAAGTGTGAGAAATATGCAAAAATAGAAGACATCAGGAAGGGAGCAAATCCTTTTTCACAGCACTGTATGTCTCCAATGTTATTGGCTTTCTTTTCCACAAGTTTCGATATTTGTGTCCTATATTTCTACTGTTACAATTAGTCTTGTGGATAAGTATATAATGGAATAGAATTATATAGGTTTATAAAAGGAAGGCAGCAGTCTCAGTTTCTCTCACACAATGACACTTCCTATGCCTAAACAAGTTTTATAAAATGCATTTTCCTATGCAGGGCTTGAGAATTCAGTAATAAATGAAGACCCTCATGCACCTGCATTTTTTTTAGAATTCAAATAAGCTAAACAGAAACAAGTTTGCAAAAGTATTTTTATATATAGTTTTGCGTATTCCTCAGCAGCTTTTATTTTGGAATGTCAGCAGACTAGTCTCATCACTGCATGGGAAGTCCCAGAGGAAGCAGGTGGGGCAGTAAATCATGTATGTTTTCAAAGATCTCGGAAGCAAGGCAAGGTGAGAACTAGTCTGTATCAATGAAATATACATTTTACACACAAAAGGAGCCGAGTCCTCACCCAGGGAGATCTTCTCTCCAGAGTCAGCAGGTAGTAGGAAGACAAGAAGTGCAAGGGTGGAGATGAGGACACAGGGGATGAGGAGGTTGAGCCCGTAGTAAAGAGTCCTCCTCCTCATCACCACAGTGAAGGTCACATCAGGGTACGGCTCCTTACAGCAGTCATAGAAACGCTCATTTCTCCGTCCAGGAACCTCTGCAAAACAATACCAACAGTGTAGCTTTCAGAGTCACCTCTGACACGCAGACAGTTCTTAAAGAGAGGTCTAGACTGAACCTACCAACAGACAGTTCTTTTGCTGGTGCTCACTGTCTTTAATCTGACTTATTCCATGTTATGATGAAGGTCAAACATGGGCTGTAAATCCCTCAGGTTGTGACAGTTATTTACTAATGTATTAGTAAGGTTGTAGTTATAACTCCGTAACCCTTTGGCATTGTTTATGCATAAGGAACAATACCTCTTAAGAAACAACATAATTTTCAACTGCAGTGTTACAAGATTTGATTCAACAGAAGTACAGCAATGCTACATCCATTTCCACAGCAGTAACCTGTGGCCTCCTCCTTGGGTGTGACATGTTGAGCAACCTTCTCAAAAGGGTGGTGGGTTGTGTTTAAATAATGGATATAGGTTGGTCCCCGTACAAGGAGTGCCTGGTTGGGAAGGGTCAATAAGGCTTTTAGCAACAACTAACTTTTCTTCCAGTTGATGTATTGATTGCACTGTTAAAACAAAAGGAATGTCCTGAATTAGCAATTGCAGGCCAATAAACATCTGTAGCACCATCCAGTCAACAGCAGTCAGCTATGAAAATGGGACACCACTGCATCGTGCAGTCTTACCAGATTAAAGCAATGAAGTTAAAGTAAGTCTAACTTGGAATCCCTTGTCAATTTAGGCTCAATGTTGCAGGCTTGACATAGTTAGATTAGATAATTCTAAACTATGTGAGAGTGCTGGATTGTGCAACTGATAATATGTGGTGATTTAGGCTAATGCTTCTGGCATAGCATTTCATAATTAGAGGTGTGCAGAGCTGCTTTTTGATATGTAAATTAAAATTGTCCTGGTTCACAACATTTAAATTGTGACTAATTGATTTAAGTCAGAAGATTTCTCTTCTAAACACACACACACATACACACACATGAAGGGTTTTTACTTTTAACCATGTTTGTCAAGAAATCTGTCCAGAATGGGCTGAAAATACGGTCATCAGAACTTTTAGACTTTGCAACAAAATGTACTCCAGTTTCAGCACATCTTTTCACCTGCAAACCAAAAAAATCCACTTAATATTATTTTATTGGTTTATTAAAACACTGCTGTAAGAAGGCCAGAGTTAGAGCGGACACTATTATTCATATGGAGTCTTTGGCCAGGTACAAAGTCACCCTAAACCCAGAACAACAAAGAATGTAGGATTAAAATCACAAAGAATACAGAGTGTTCGTTATTACTGTGAGTTGCTAAAACAAAAAACGTTCAGCTTGGAAGAAATAAAGAAAAGAAAATTCAAAGGAAGTATACACTCGTCTACTCTATCTGCGAAATTTCTTCAGTTGCAAGACATCTTAAGGTTCCAAACCGAGAACGTTCTTGCTGCATGTGAGGAAAGTGCACACACTATTTTGCTGTTGTGATATTCAGGAAAGCTAAAACTTGATTTACACACAAATCCAAATAAAACACCAGCCTTATTTATTTTCTTTGCTATAATAAAGTTAAAGGAAAGCGAAGTGGTCACCAAAATGAATCAGAAGAACCCTCGCTTCTTATAGGCTAATCTGACCACTTGAACAGAGTGGACCATGTAGACCACTTAGATTTAGACCACTGATATTTCATGTTTTTTGTCTTCAGGGAGCTCTCTGCTTCCCATCCACCATTCTTCTTTTCTGGTTATTTCACTGAGTGATCACTGGAAGACGCAGCAGATAAAAGCCTCCTGCCTCTCATTTAGCCCTCTGCTATAGAATGCAGTATGCCTGGCTGCGTTTCATTTGCCTGTGCATTCCTACAGTGCTGCATTGCTCACTACATTGGTTTTAATCTCCACTAGGTGATGGAAAGTGGTAAATGGCAAACATGCTGTTGAGATTTTCCATTAAGCTCCCTTCACTGGCCCATTGGCTGAGCAGCATCTCCACAGGAGGCTGGCATTCATTCTCCGCTATTTCTTCCAATTCATTCTCAATATCAGTCAGTACAAAGACTGTGGACGATCCTGCAATCATCATTCTCCCACAGCGGTTATGTGGAAATGAGAGACAATCCATTCTCCACTGGACCTCTGATCTGTAGACTGTTGGGTCATCTGCAGAGACTGTTTAATGCGAGTCCTGAACCATGTTTACAGTCACACTGAGAGATGTGCTTCATTTTGAGTAACTCTGTTCCCCTTTCTGTGTTTTCTGCAGAAAAAAATGACAGCTGACAAATGCTATTTTTGTGAAGACAGGATTACAGCAAGAAAGCATCTTATTAAATGTAGTTTTGATTCAATCTCTAATGTATGCATCATAGAAATATTGATTGAAATTTATAACAGTTTCTTGTGCTTGGTTCAATGTAGCTTTGCTGGACAATTTGTTTTCAGTATACTGTAATGGCATCATGTAGCTGGACTAAACAACTAGTTCAGTACTGTTTATTGTGCCAGAGCGGATAGTCAGACTTACTGAAGCTGATGTTTTCACTATTTTTAGTTCATGCTAAGCTTTCAGTATTTTTAAAAAATTTCTTTCTGATTTTCAAGCTACATATGATGAATTTTAGGGGCAGGATTCAATAGGCTAAAAGAGGGGCAATTTTAAATCTAGGAATTTACTCAGATGTCCATGCCCCTCTGCAATTAAGTTCACATTTACTGTTCAACAAATTATTTCAGACTCAAGGTACTGTATTTATTTTTTCTATTCATATCTCCACCAGATTATTTCCTTTTACCTTATAACCCTGTGCTCAAAAAGTCAGTGGAGCAGGTGATTCCATTACAACTGTTGGATCGGATGAATGGTATTATTATTACCACTGCTAAGGAGGTTATGTTTTTGCTGGCATTGGTTTGTTTGTTTGTTTGTGTGCAAAATAACTCAATAAGTAATGGATGGATTTGGATGAAATTTCAGGAAATGTGTGAAATGGAAGAAATGATGAAATTTTGGGACTGATCCGGATCACCTTCTGGATCCAGGAATTTTTTAAATGCAAGTGTAACCGGATGGACATTAAATGTGGTTCACTCTAAAAGCCACCAGAGGGCACTTTTGTTTTTGGGGTAACCCCCTGTGACCAGATGAGATTTTGGGTCTCCACGTGACAGACAGCGACAATGACGGAGTTCTCTTTCCTTCCTGAGCGACATACGCACGGTTGGGCCGGCATTTTATCTCCGGTTGTCTAAGAAGCTGGGAGGCTGTTAGGAGCTGTCGTGCTAGAGGCCGCGCCTGTTCATTAGGTCAAGTGGGGTGAAGGCTGCATTGTCAGTAGGACATTTGAATTGACAGTAATTACATTTGTATCTGTAACATTCCATACAAAATATGTAAATTGGGAGATTGTGTTGGGGGTGGACTGAAGCTCCTTGGCGGAGGTATGAGCTCTCTGAGTACTTTTCTGGTTTCTCCTGTAATCCTGTGTGAACTGCCTTCTGCTCAAACAGTAGCATGTGTGGCTGTGTGTACAGTCAGCTAGCTTTAGAGCTACTATACACTAAACTGTTATCTGTTCATCTATTGTTTGTTTCAGGATAAAATCTAAGCAATAAAGTCATTTAATATAAATGTCACTCAGTGGTCATGCTTTGTTGGATACTGTGGCATTTGTGAGCAGCCTACAGTATAAATCTGGCCCACAGGCGATGGCGGCAGCAGAGCTCCCACCTCCCGGCAGCACACCACGCTCAGCAGCAGGATGATTTAATTATCAGCAGATTAATGCTAAATGGGCACGCTGATAGGAAACATTTTCACTCCACAGCAGACAGGCTCAGCTGCCTCTGAGCTGCTTGCTGCTCTGAGGTTTTAACAGCTGAGTAGACAGGCCACTGTGTTCATCTCGAACAAATACTTTTGCTGCCAGGAAAAAAAAATATATAAAATGAAACTTTTTCTAAACTAATTAAAACAACTTGTCTGTTTTGCTGTGAACCTGCTGCTACTCACTTGTCTCAGTTGGGAATCTCACTGTGAAATGAGCTTAAAAAAGTTTTGTCCTGGATTTTGCAGAAGAAAATCAGAAAGTGTGGTTCATTGTGGATTAGTTAGACCAAGTGTATTTTCTTTTTTTGTTGCTAACTTTAGACAGGTTGACGTAAGCTTAAAATACACAATGTGACCAAATGCATGTTTACGTTGTGTCTGTTTCCCAGGCTCCTTAGTTCCAATGAAGCATAACTAAAATATTCTCTTCCAATTTAGGATTTTGTGTTTGGCGACTTCCTGTTTAAACATGACATGTTCCATGTACAAAGTCATCTCCATAAAATGGTTTACCTAGTTCATTGTGGAAAAGCTTCGCTGGCCTGCATGGATGCTACACGTTACGCTAAAAAAAACAGTCGAAACAGCCTCAGTTCTTGGTCAGGGAGTGTGCCAATGCGAACCCATGTGACCAAGGGGGTCAGCCCTATATTCCCACAGCCATGTTCCCGCATTTCTAAAAAAAAAAAATTAAAAATTAGGCCCTATGTTTCCACAGTTCCCACAGTTCTACCCCTGATAATTAGGCGTTCATCACTTAATCCCACGGCTGGCGATTTGAAGGAGAGAGCTAGCTTCCAAACTTTCTCAAGCTCAGTACCACTACTCCAACATGAGGTTGCTGTGGAGTGACGAACCGCATGGAAATGTCTGCGTTTTACCTTTGTGTAAACGGGGTCTTAGAAATGTGAGACATGTTGGAACATAGGGCTGACCCCTTTGGTCACATGGGTTCCACAAGATCATACTCATAAAAACCAGTTAGATGACACAAGTTTTGCTTTGTGACTAGGTAGATAATTCTGAGTGTAGTTCTACGAAAATGGTACATTGTGGCTTTGAAGGGATGCACATGGTCAGCAACAAGACTCTGATAGGCTGTGGAATTCAAACTATTATTGACTGTTATCAAGGGGTTTAAAGTGTGGCGACAAAACCACCACCACAAGCCTGGTTGGTGCCTCAGCAGAAACTGATCGCGCTTTAATGACAGGAGAGGAACCAGCAAGACGGTTTCAAAAAATTATTCAACCATGTAAGGGTCTTGCAAATGAATGGGAGTAGATGCCCATGTAAAAGCTTTCAAAAGGAAAACTGTAACAAACAAAATTAATATTTTACAGATGCAAGGACGATAAAAATCATACCAGCCTCATGTGTTTTTATGTGACAAGTTACTGATGGATCTTACCTACGAGATCCCACTCTCCATTGGCGATGTATCCAGTAACATCCGCCTCAATCATCTGCAGGTCCAGAGACCAGCCACCGTATGTCCACGAGCCAAACTTCAGATCGCAGCGCTGCACATCGAAAGGAAACCAACGGACATCGATGTAGCAAGTGCTCTTAAATATTCCTGAAAAAAAGAACATTCAGATTAATGCTGTTTATAAAAAGCTCATCATTCCAGTTTGTATTTGTATATAAAATGCAGGGCAGAGCTACTAGCCACACAAGTATGTCACTTTGTCCATCTAGGATGTTTCAGCAAGATTTGGAATATATCTTTAAAATGCCACCTGAAGCTTTGGTGGCATTTAAAGATATATGGGGCGGCTGTTGCTCAGGTGGGAGAGCGGGTTGTCCACCGATCGCAAGGTTGGTGGTTCGATCCCCGGCCCCTCCGCATGCCGAAGTGTCCTTGGGCAAGACACTGAACCTGAAGTTGCTCCTAATGGTAGATTAGCGCCTTGCATGGCAGCTCTGTCGCCATTGGAGTGTGAATGTGTGTGTGAATGGGTGAATGTGAAACACATTGCAAAGTGCTTTGGATACCACTAAGGTAGAGAAAAGCGCTATAGAAGTGCAGACTATTTACCATTTTTTTGCTTTTGCTCTACTGTAACCGCACCACATGGAGTCTACATAAAGTGGAGCACAATAGGCTTCTAATAGGTGCTAAATGAAATTTGCACACCAGCACATTTTTGTTCATACAAAAACATGTTATCAACACTTAGATCACTCTTGATGATGTGACCCAAACATCTTACTTTGTTCACCACATTTAACTCTTCATTGGTTACATTTGAACTGACTACAAATGTCCAGTATGTGATAGAAAAAAGCATGAATATATGTTATTTAAACAATTATTGATCTGAAAGTACAGGTATATTAAATACAATGCTGTTTAACATCTTTTTGTTTTGTTTTTTTGGTGATGAATGAATGTGAGATCAGGTATCACACTATTTTATTGCTGCATCAGTTGCCACCACCTGCCACATCTAACGTATGTTAATAAGCAGCCTTCCATCCTTTATTCCAATTGGTTTAATTTGGTCCAACTGAGAACAAAGGACTTTATAACCCTAAAAGGATGCCTGGCTGCATTATTCTCCTCTGCTTTCATTATTTAGTTGTTCCAGTATTGTCATTGCTTATTCTTATGTTATAGTTTTATCCAATTATAGCCTCTTTCTTACTGCTGAATCCCCAATCTCAGAAAACAACCACCAACAAGATTAAACCTGAACTCATCACTGTCCCACCAAGCATCACCTTCAACTCGCACTAATCAAAGTCAGCTTTCAGTAGTAATAGAGCTGTTTCAACTTGGATTGGTTATTGATTTCTGATCAGCTGATTGCTTTCCCTTCTTTTCTTGGCGTGTATTGGTTTGGCTCTAAATTGCTGGTCAGTCTGCAGATTTATATTGTCTGTCTCCTCCTGTAAAGCAACAAGAAATGACCTCACAGCATGTTATCTCACAGATTTTCCCCTCCCCGTTAGGCATAATAACCCCAGTTCTTAACTCTGAATGTTAAAGTCACTTTTCCATCAGTGTCAGGTCCTCAATCATGATCATAACTCCTTCTGACCGCCTCCTGTTAACCCTCCCAGCCAAGCCTCCCACTCTATACTGGGTGCAAACATTTCTGTGGATACTTCATGAACATCCATCTGTCTAACTGTAATATTTATCTAACAAAACCAAACTACAGCAAAAAGTCAGATTTCAAGTTAATTGAACAATACCTTTAAATATAAAGCTGCATATTTGTAAAATTCTACCTGTCTTGGTTTTACTAGTTGGACATTTTATGGTATGTAAGCAAAAGAGGTGTAACACCCTTTTTCCAGAGAGTGAAAATACATCTTTGACCTTGGAGACTCATTTGTGACAATCAAAAGACATCTGTAGTAACATCCATCCATCCATTATGTATACCGTTTAATCCTCTGTAGGGTTGCGGGGGGACTGGAGTCTATCCCAGCCAACTCAGGTGAAGGCAAGAGACACCCTGGACAGGTCACCAGTCTATCACAGGGCTACACATAGAGACAGACAACCAAGCACACTCTCATTCACACCTACGGACAATTTAGAATTATCAATTCACCTCAGCATGTTTTTGGACTGTGGGAGGAAGCCGGAGTACCCAGTGAAAACCCACACTGCACAGGGAGAACATGCAAACTCCACACAGAAAGATCCCAGGCGTCCTAACTGGGATGCGAACTGGGGATCTTCTAGCTGTGAGGTGACACTGCTAACCACCACCACTGTGCAGCCCCCTGTAGAAACATATTTCAGCTATTTCTGAACCTCTGTCAGCAAATGGATCTTCCTCGCACCTACACATCATGACCTCTACGAAGCAGGTTCCATTTGTTGAGGAAGGTTGTAGGATGCAGTTGAAATATTCATTACACGTGAAGTGAAATATCTCAAGCCTTTTTTTAAAAGCTGATGTTGGTTTATAGCTCATGGAAATTAGAAATCCAGTATCTCAAATTATTCAGTATTTTCTAAGATCAGTCAGAACTACTATAATCAGAACTACTATTACTATACAGAAAAGTCCAAATTCTGAGAAGTATGTTAATTTATACACTCAATGCTTGGTTGGAGCATCTTTACCACAAATTACTGCATCAGTACAGTGTGTCATGGAGGAGATCAGTCTGTGGCACTGCTGAGGTAGGTAAGCCCAGGTTGCTTTGATAGTAATTTTTAAGCTCATCTGTTTTGTTTTTTTGGGGGGGTTGGGTGTTTCTCATCTTCCTCTTGACAGTAAACCATATGGGCCTTCATGTGTTCAGGCCAGTTGAGTTGGTTGGCCAATCAAACACAGTAATGTCATGGTCAGGAAACCATTTGGTTGTAGTTTTGGGTCTGTGGCCAGGTGCTAAGTCCTGCTGGAAAAGGAAATCGGTATCTCTATAAAGTTTGTCAGCAGATGGAAGCATGAAGTAATCTAAAATCTCCTGGTAGATGGCGGCACTGATGAAACACAGTGGACCAACACCATCGTCACAGACTGCAGAAACTTCACACTGGACTTCACGTTGTCTCTGGTTCAAGAGTGTCTTAATATTAGGAATACAACAGTTGTAGCTCCTTTAGTGAAGACGTCTGTGCTTGGAGGCTCTTGATACACTGACACCAGCCTCAGTCCACTTCTTGTGAAGCTCTCAAGTTCTAGAACCAACTTTTCTTGACAATCCACTCAAAACTCCAGAAATACCTGTTGCTTGTGCACCTTTTCCTAACACACTTTTCCTTCAAGTCAACTTTCTTTTATGCTTCATTACAGCACTGTTCAGGACTTTTCAGCATTGACCTTTTGGTCTATTTTCCATGTGGAAGGTGTCGGTGATCGTCTTCTGGACAACTTTTAAGTCAGCAGTCTT
This sequence comes from Dascyllus trimaculatus, assembly GCA_024666655.1. Lineage (NCBI taxonomy): Eukaryota > Metazoa > Chordata > Actinopteri > Pomacentridae > Dascyllus > Dascyllus trimaculatus. The sequence continues at coordinate 33,263,439 of CM045448.1, forward strand.
CCCCATATATAAGTTTAACTTTATGAGTTACATTACCAAAAAATGAAAAATGTATTTTACCAGAAATAATATAATTCCCATTTGATATGTAACAAATGAGTGTCCCATTTGGCCCACAATTGTTTAAAACACTATACTTGAAAACGAAGTGCAGCTAGCAAGAACCCTTTGTGTGAAACACAGCTATCAAGGTTCATGGGGCCATGACCCCAACTGACAGGTAACATGATAGTGCATTATAATTGCTGTTAATGCTGCAGGAGTCCATATAAATATGAACCCAGAGCAGCATTTAACAGGGGTCTACAGCCATGCTATCAGTGAGGTGAGGAGAGAACCTTTGAACATCAAGACTTTGAACTAAATGCTAACATCAGCATGTTAACTTGCTCAGAATGACAATGCTAATATGCTTATGTTAAGCAGGTATAATGTCTACCTATGTTCATATTACTTTGGTATGTTGCCAAAATATATTTATATTACCGTGGGGCGTTGCATGTCTGAAACTGATGGTCTAGCAATGTAACCATGGTTGCTGAGATAGTTCAGTCTTGACCATGACATCAAAATCCATAGACACATCTTCCATTCAGAGAATGTGTTGATCTGTTGAGTGTTTTTTGCTCCATGGAAAAAAAGGCCAATCAAACAGGGCATGGGTCTCTTTAGTTGAAGGAGGGATGTGTGTAGCAGTGGGAAGGGCCTGTGAGTATGTTACCTGGTGGCAGGTACTGGCAGTAGCCAGTGGAGTTGACCAATATGTTGGTGTGGAATGAAGCATCAAACCTTTCATCAGCACTGCAGACAAACAGAGAAATATCAGTAATAAGGGTCTATCAGTGACACATGATGCCGTAAGAAATAAGGACATAAGGAGTGCTAAGAATAAGGCTGCTGACTCCTCTGAGCCAATTTAAATATACATATATATTCGGGCTGGACCCTAATATCCGAATATCTGAATATTCGGTCATGGTGTTGGTATTCAGATAATAATTTTGAGATCCAAATATTCAGCCACGCCCCCATCCACCGTCGCCCGGCTGAGCATTTGCACCAGCAGCACGCGGTTCGGAAAAGTAGCTGACAGAAAGGCTTGGTGAACGTGGACCGAGGACACTGCTGTGGCCCCACCGTCAGCAGGAGATCTATGCTAATGCTGCCGGACTCCGACGGCAAACACACCACCCTCAACCTGCTGAGGCCGCAGCCGCACGAACCGAATATTCGGATATTCGCTGAATATTGGACCCGAATATTGGACCCAAATATCCGAAGCACAGATGTTGCTATTTGCACCAGCCCTAATATATGTATAAAACCTGTAGTTAGTCTGTCACTTTTTGTTGAAGAGACAAAACATTAAAAACTTAACTATGGTAAGATGTTTTTACTAAGTTCTTTGGTATTATTCTTCCTCTAGATGTTTTCTATGTGTCTTTAACTGGAAGGAGATCACAGGGCAGACCCAGAACATGCTGGAAGGACTATATATTCCTCTGACCTGGTAACCAGAGTTACACCCATAACAGCGTATTGATTGATTGCAGAAGTGACGGGACAGTAAGTATACTGTAAAAGATGATCCAGAGACCAAGATTACTTTAAAGTCAGGCTCTTGTCCCATTCACTGGACCCCTCTCTCATTAAAAGCAGCCAGGTCAATATTTCCTCTGGCATCCTGTCCCCTCCTCCCCTTACCAGGATCAAACTTTGTTCCCAAACGCTGCTTGATTAATGAGCTGAGACGCTCATCAGCCTCCAGCAGAGAGCCTCCCACAGCCAGTAGTTCCAATGTGTGTGTTAACAGAGAGGTGATAATTCTGACAGGGAAAGGACCTATCTTTAGCTTTAGCTTTTTTACTGAATCAGAACAGAGGAAAATAAATAAACCGTGAAGCAAAATATCCTCAATCCACCAGGAGACAAGCTGATTTCAGATTGACTGATTTCATTGTGAATCCAATAGGAGACAACCTGATCCTGATGTTCTTCCTCTATTCTGACATTTTACATGGAAGGAAGAGAACTCAGGAGAGACAGACTGACCATTTCTCTGAACTACAGATCAGGAGTCAAAGAATGTATACTCTAAGGGATTATGGAGAATGTAACAAGGACGAACATTCAGAGAAGCAAGAGACTTCAAGCAATGCTACTGATGATCACTTATGTGGCTAGAAATAATAATAATGAATTTATGCTGTGTTCATGACAACAAGTTAACAGTTGATTTTCAGAGATGGTGACCTGAATTTTTACCAATGCTTCCTCTTGCTAGCAAGTAAAACTTAACTTAAACTATATCCTTCCTGTATATTATTGTTCTATTTTAGTTGGTTAGAATATACACAGTATTGTTTTAGTTGGTTTGTCTTTATTTCTGTTACTTAAAATGTTTTTTTTCCACACCTAATTTGAGTTTTTAGTTCAACTATAATAACCCTGGCGAGTGGTTTTGTTAGTCTGCAACAGTGATGGCGAGTACCTGTTATACAGCAGGATGTCAGGCCTCCAGATCTGGCTGTCGGGGAACCTGACGTTGGTTACACCTGGATAGTCAGACGTGTTCCACTGTAGGTAGAAATCTGTCCAGTACTGCAAACACACAAACACATAATAACATTATTACTAAAATACTTGTTTTGGCCCTTTGTGCACGTAGAAATTATGGTTTCAGTTTCTTTAAAACACATTTTTAAAGTGCCAGCTGGTTTTAGTTATGCATAAAGTAACAATAGAGCTTAATTCAATGTTAACTTAAATAAACTTAAACTGAATTAAACATAAATAAGGACAGCCTTAATCTTAAAACTTGCATCTCTTGAATCTTCCAGGTACAAAAAGTAATTACTAGACCAATAAAACTTTAAATTCTGGGCTTAGAATTTTCTTGAAAATTGCTATACACATGATCTTAAAGCAGTGTAGTTCCTGCCTGTGCTAGATAATGAATTATCCTAATTAACTAATAAATCAGTGTTCAGACTTTGGTTTTGGAACCAAAGTGTGAATATCTTTAGTACTTCTATGTTGCCCTCCTACCCCTCTTGATGGGTCATAACGTGTTAATGGGTTAACTTTGTAACATCAACCCAGGACTACAGATGAAAAACACACTTTTGGCTAATTCTGCCAGATTTATGGCAATCTGTATTCATGAGACCAATTCTAAAATAGCCAGGTCAGGGTTTGTGACCCACACTGTATTCCCATCACATCCAAAAGGTATTGTTGGATAGGTGTTGTAGCTTAGTGGCTGAATTAAGGTTCCATGCCTACCTTACTGGGAGAACTCAAAGGCTGTTTTGACTCATTGTGCTGAATATAACCATTTAATCATCATTTATAAGGTGTGACTAGGGCCTATTTCTATCCATCAGTCTATTTTCTTCTGCTCATCTGGGGTTGGGTAGCGGTTGCAGCAGACTAAGCAGATCGTTTCAGTCATCCCTCTCCCTAGCAATGTTTTATAGTTCCTCCTGGGGGATCTCAAGGTGTTCGAGATATGATATGAAATTCCTCCAGTGAGTTATGGGTCTGCCCTGCAGTCTCCTCCCAGTCCCAGAAAACCCCCAAAGGAAGGTGTCTAGGAGGCATCCTGATCAATTATCCAAACAGCCTCAGCTGGCTCTTTTCAACTGTGCTCAGAGCTCCCTCTGGATGACCGAGCTCCTCACCTTATCTCTCAGGCTGAGCCCAACTACAGTGTGGAGGAAACTCATTCCAAGCATCTGTATCCACAGTCTCATTCTTTTGTTTACTACTCAGAGCCTATGAGCAAAAATAAGTGTTGGAACAAAGAGGCTTATACCAGACCTTCTTCACCACGAGGACATGATACAACTCCTGCATTACTGCTGATGCTACACCAAGAACTCCTTTCACACCTGAGTTTTTGCTTCTGTGTCTACTCTGGCTGCAGCCCCTCTAGCCACTAGGTACCTATCTGGTGCTACAGGAGATCCCCGGGCCACCAAGCTTGAAAGACGTCCTTCTTCAGGCTGACAGCTTCCTTCACCACAGATGTCCAGGAATGGACATCTTATGTTGCTGCTATGACAGCATGGGCGATCCTCCAGCCACAGCTCATAACAGTTGCCTCCACAATGGATTTGAACATGGTGAATTACATATTCCCCGGGGAGGCATGAGATATTCTTCCTAAAGTGGGAGTTGAGGGCAGGGGGCCTCCATGAGACATTGCCAGCTCACCCTCAGGTCAGTCCAGCAGACTGTCCTGCCATGACATCCAACTCAACATCAGTTGTCGGTTCTGCAGCTGTCTTCACCTGAGTGTCCAAGACAAAGAGCCATAGGTCTAAGTAGTTAGTAATAGTTTTTAACTGTTTAACTGGTAAATGCTCCACAATGTTCTACCTGTGCTATCTTCTGGTTATTGCTGAGCAGGTGGTGTATTACAACTTTTACAGTTGTTTCTCTAAAAAGTGCAGAAACAATGGTATGAGAATGGTCCAGTGGCCTAGAGTGATCTAAAACAGACAGCCAAACTATTAGTAGAAAAAACCCCATGAAGTTCTGTAAAGCTGAGAGTAACTGCAGATGCAGCCAACAACTGCTATATTGTTTTCCACTGTCATGTCATACATCGTTACTACTTATCACAGCCACAATCAAGTGGTTTATTCATAAAATCAAGTTTGTTTTGTGTAATATTTTTTTGATTAGTTTATAAACAAATAAAAGCTGCAACTAATTACTCAGGCAAATTACATAAAATCACTATTTGACGTCGTAACTGATGAATAGTTTAACTAATAGTAGTTGGTGGTTCCTGCTTCTCAAGTTTAGTTTAGTTTAGTTTAGTTTAGTTTATAGGAACAAAGTCATCAATATTTATCAGTCTGGAGGGTTACAAAGCCATTGCTGAGGCTCTGGGACTCCAGGGAACCACAATGAGAGACATTATCCACAAATGGAGGAACATGGAACAGTGGAGAACCTTCCTAAGAGTGGCCGGCCTACCAACATTTCTCCAAGAGTGAGTCAACATCTAATCCAGGAGTCACAAAAGAACCCAGAGGAACATCAGAAGTTCTGCAGACCTCACTGATGTCAGTTAAGGTCCATCTACAAGATTCCACAATGAGGAAGACACTGGGCAAAAATGGATCCAAGGATGAGTTGCAAGGTGCAAACCACTACTGACCAAAAAGAACATAAATGTCTGTCTGGTATTATATCTAGAAGAGCCCCAAGACTTCTGGGATAACATCCTGTGGGCTGATGAGTCAAAGGTGGAACTTTTTGGAAGACATGGGTCCGTTACATCTGGTGTAAAGCTAATACTGTTTTCCACAAGAAGAACATCATACTAACAGTGAAACAAGGTGGTGGTAGTGTGATGGTTTGAGGACCTGGACAACTTGTCATCACTGATGGAGGCATGAATTCTGGTCTCTATCAGAAAATCCTCCTGGAGAATATCCACCCATCAGTTCATGACCCAAAGTTCAAGCACAAATGTGTTGTGCAGCAAGACAGTGACCCAAAGCAGACAATCAAGTCCACCTCTGAGTGGCTCAGAAAAAACAAAATTAAGGTTTTGGACAAGTCAAAGTCCAGACTTCAATCTAATTGAGATGCTGTGACGGGACCTTAAAAGAGCATTTCATGCTCAAAAACCATCTAATGTGACCAAATTAAAACTATTCTGCAGAGAAAAGTGGGTCAAAATTCCTCCATGGCCATGTAAAAGACTGATCACAAGCTGTAACAAACATTTGACTGCAGTTGCTGCCAAAAAAAAAAAAAAAAACTTCGAAAGGCTGCAGTAACACTGTGACATTAAAAAATCCACACAGCTCCTGGTACAGAAATGTTTGCTCTCGCTTCAAGACATCCATTGTCTTCACAAGAACACCCCACAGTGACTCCAACAGTAGCAGAGGAGGAGGAGGAGGAGGAGGGGGAGGAGGAGGAGGGGGAGGAGGAGGAGGAAAGGTGAATGCCAAATCAAATTAAGCCAAAACACTAGTTGGTCCTGGGAGGGTGCTGCAGAGAGGAAATGCCGAACCTCTGGGGAAGAACCAACCTTTCCATCCAACAGGAGCAGATTAGACTGGATTATTATATCACCATTTTCCAAACAGACATTCTACAAGACCTAATATAAAACCTAATTAAATTTGGACAGATGCGTGAAATGGGTTTAGGAACCTCTCTGTGTGAATTCCCAGAGTTAGTCCCTGCCGACAAAAGACAAAGAAAAGCATTTTTTTATTAGATGAGACTATGTTAGGGTGAACAAAAAAAGCAGCAGCTTATTTCGGACAGTTGTAAAGCGTAAAAGAGCAGGCAGCATAGCCTCCCATACAGCAAGCAGAGCAATAGATAGAGTATTTGTGGAAACAGAGGCACTTTTCGCTGCCATCTGGATCGAGTTTTCCTCCATCACAGCAAACGTTTCTGGGTCAAGTAGCGGAGCTGGAGTTCTGCAGTTCCTCCAGTCTCTGGAAGCAGAGCTGAAAGAAGGATGGAATGATGTGGCTGCAGGCGTTTCTTTATTATCGCTGTTTGCTCTGTGTTTTCTTTCCAGAGTCAGTTACTCAGGTTGAATTTTCTGTAACTGTAGTTCAAGAGTCCAGGAAAGCAGCGTGACAGCAGAAGGAGGCTGGATGAGTGTACAGCACATATTTTAAACTGCTGATGAGGCAACAATTTCGATGACACTAAATTATGGGTCATTACGCAACTTCTCAGATGAGCACTGCCATTCTTTATGCGAAATATGTTAAAGGGACAGTCTGACATTTTGGGAAATACACTTATATTAGTGAGGCCTATATAAGAAGATTGGGACTACTCTGCCTAGAGTGGCTGGTTAGCTTAGTTTAGCAAGATGAGAACTATTCAGGCTCTGTTCAAAGGTACTAAATTCTACATACAATCTTCTAAAAATATAAGCAAATCTTATGGAGGCTGTTTTAACATCAGCAAAACACTTGATGATACATTAAGGAAATTATCTTTTTCAAACATCTCTCATTACCTACAAGCACTCTTTGACATCTCTCTTGGACACATTATTGCATCAACTGCTCTGTTCTTGGCATCTAAGCCTTTACTTTCTGTGGACTTTAATGAGCTATTTGTAAGTTTATAACTCAACGCCACAGACGTCATTAACAAAGAGAACACCAGACCCTCGATGTCAGAAGTTTAAATAAGACAGGTTCTACTTGTCACTTTATAGGGAGATCTGCACACAATCTGGAACCTCTGCTTGTCATGATCTGTCAATTTTTCATCTTTACAGTTATTTACATGTTTTAGAAACACAAGCAGGAACGTAGAAAAACAGGTAAAGTGCAACAGACATCATGCTAATTGAAGATCACTCGAAGTCATGCCCTTAACAGATGTGCCAAACAAACAGCAGAGGAAGTCGTTGTATGCTAGTAAAGACAAAAATGGACTAAAGTGTTCCATTTGTAAAGAGCTCATGAACTTATATAGAAACTGTGTGGTATGGGGGTTCTGACATTCACAATGCACCACCAGTGTGTGTTGTCCTTTAAGTTGCCCTGAAGTAGTTTTTCACTTGAGATCCTGGAGCTCCTTATATAAGGTTCAAAATTAGATCCAGCATCTGTTTTTTAAATCCTTAGTGGTTAGTTTTTCTTCTACAATGTTTTTGTACCTCTCACAGATGGTTTATTTGACTAAACTAATCTTACATATAAAAGATGAATAATTAGGATAAAAGCTAAGACTAATACCTTTAGATATATACCTTTATACTTCTGAGTATGTCTGTGAAGATCCTCAGTCATCCAGGTCATGGTTATCCTCATAATTTCAATTGTAGCATCTGGACTTGCTTGAGTTTCTAGACGACGTTTCATCTCTCATCCAAGAGGCTTCATCAGTTCTAAACTAACTGGGAGTTTAACATAGATGGCTTCCTTTACTCCCATCTCAGAGGGCCACTTGTTCAGAGACAATAATGTATGAGTTTTGGCCAGAGAAGGTTTGAGATGGGAGTAAAGGAAACCATCTATGTAAAACTGGAAAAACCTTCATTAAACAGAGGGGAGGCCTAAGACACCTCCTGTCACCTGTCACCAATATCACATTCTCTGCCCAGGAATAACAGAACCTACTCACACCTGGCCACAAAGGGCCCTAATGAACCCCACTGTGAGAGGGAAGGACCTAACGACTCACATAATGAGTTGAGGGACATCCCACACCCAGCAGACTGAAGCTTCAACAGTACTAATGGCTCCTGAGGAGTGTACAAACCTGGAACTCCCAACCAGTCAGTTTAGAACTGATGAAGCCTCTTGGATGAGAGGTGAAACATCTTCGAGAAACTCAAGCATGTCCAGATGCTACAATTGAAATTACGAGGACTTCTGAATATAGATAAAACAGAAATGTGAATAAGGCACAGAGGAACATAAGGGGTAAGAGTCCGCTGATCCAGAGGAAAACTCACCAGCTGCAGCCAGATGTTAGTGGTCAGTACTTGGTTCTTTTCATCCTAAAAGCAGAAAAACAACAAAAAACAATCAATGTCTTGAATTTGTTACCAAATAACAACTGATCTGAGGATTTAAGAGGATTTTCTACAAGAGCTTCTACAAAAGCTCTTAAATTTCTACATCTCTTTTTCGCAAACAGGACCTAGGAGCACATCCACATACATGCTATTGAATAGAAAAAACTTTCCCAATAAAATGAATCTGCATTTTTCTATGTCTATGTTCCACATCTGTAGGTCGTGAGGATGACTTCTGGCTGCATAAACTTTGATTTTATGAGTGACAACTTACATCTGAAAAGTGAAGTATTAACTAACTCCATGGTCTGTCATCATACCTGAGCACATGAGCATGTCCAGATAACTGTTAACTGTCTATTAAGAGTAATGAGGTAACAGCTGCTGTGCTACATGTAGAAATATACTGCTCAAAAAATGAAGGCAACACTTAATCATCACAGTATAACATCAATTCAACTACACTTCTGGGATACTGATCTGTCCAGTTAGGAAGCATAAGTCATTGTGAATCCCCCCTCAGTGGGCTAATAATTCTGTCTTCCACTGTCCAGTCATTGATTTTACCTGTTTAATTTATTGAGAACAAAATGACGTAAGAACTAAGTGTTCCCTTAAATTTTTTGAAGCTCTCACTTTGGAGATGTGGATCCTGCTGCTGTGTGAAGCTTTAGGAATTCATTAAACTCCAAAACTCGATCTGCATACAAACAACTGGAAGCAACCACGGTCTGTTTGAGGAAGACCAAATGATCCCATGAGCCACTGCACTCATGGTTTAAGATATGCCTATTCTCCACTGACTTTTTTCAACTCTTTAAATTAATCTTAAACAGGGCAGTGAGCCAGTAGATGGGAGGATGAATATGAATAATATGAGTAATCAGTTTGATGAATGTCCAGCCAGTTATTACTTACTCAGGGAGCCAAGTGTACTGAGACAATTAAAAGATAGGGATGTAAGCAAGGAGCTGGTCAGAGAGGAGGACAGTAGAAGGTATTCATTACAAAAGTGTAATGGATGACCGACCTTCAGTTAGTATCCAACTAGCAAGTGTCACCTCTATGTGCAAAGCCTGACAGATTTTTAAAAATGAGTGTGTTCCATGGAGACTTTTTCTACACATATTTGGAAAAGGAAACATCTTTGAAACTGTCTTAAGCATGTCTTTGGACTGTGGGAGACCCTGGAGAAAACCCACACAGGCACAGGGAGACCCCAGTTTGGAGCGAACAAGCGTAGCTGCAGTCCTGTGCAGGCAAGCATTAGTCAAGCTGCCTTTGAATAGAGGAAGTGGTAAGATGGAAGGTGGAGGAGATGTTTGTACTGTATGTATTTAACAGACAAGATTCACCTGAGAACAGATTCATCTGCAAACTGTCCTCCCAGGAGAAGACAGTCTGTAAAAGGGCAGTAGTAAATCAAAAGCTGCTTCTGTACTTTGTTAAATCTTACAGTGTGTCCTTATCTAATATTAAGTGATCAATTAACAGACTTAACATCTATAAAGATAAATGCTGAAATAATCATTTCGCCCCATGGTGCCTACAATTCAGTTTTACTCACCGTTTAGTTAACTTCAGGTACCAAAATTACTTTTACAACTTGTTTAAAGCTTCTCTTCTAATGTTCACTTAAAGCCACTAAATGCAGCATTTGTGTGAAATTATATCTTTCAAATTCATCTTAGGGCTAATAATTACACGATGCTGGAGATACCTGGTGCGCTCTATGGGAGATGCTTATTTAGCTTGACACAGATGACAATCAGGAGGGCAACATGTTGAGTCAGTCAGATAGATTCCTCACCAATTATGTTTTAGCTAGGTTTTTATTAGTGCTGTCAATCTATTAAAATTTTTAATCGCGATTAATCGCATGAATTTCATAGTTAACTCGCGATTAATCGCAAATTAGTCGCAGATTTTTCATCTGTTCTAAATGTCCCTTGAATTATCATTTTATATTTGGAGGAGGTGGAGAACACCTCACCCTCGACCTCGCCAACCATGCCCCCGCCTCACCCACCCCCGCCCGCGTTAATTGACGCCGTTAAAATTGATTTGCGTTAACGCGTTAATAACGCGATATTTTTGACAGCACTAGTTTTTATAAACACTCTATACCATCATACAAATGTTTTGAATAAACCCAGAAGGATTCAAATGACAGATGGGGAAAGGGATTTCTGATGCTTTTAGAACTGTAAGTGTGTATTCATCAAGTGAAAGGAAATGTTAGTTAAATTGTTTGTTGTCTGCAGTTTGGCAAAGTCACTAAATAAACTTAAATGTTTTGAACAGTAATATGAACAAGGAGTGACCAGTGCCTAGAACCTACAAGCTCCAGAAGCTTAACCACCACCCTGGACACAACATTCATCCATCCATTCATTCCAATCCTCTGCAGGGTCGCGGGGGGACTGGAGTCTATCCCAGCCAACTCAGGCGAAGGCAGGGGACACCCTGGACAGGTCACCAGTCTATCACAGGGCTACACATAGAGACAGACAACCAAGCACACTCTCATTCACACCTACGGACAATTTAGAATCATCAGTTAACCTCAGCATGTTTTTGGACTGTGGGAGGAAGCCGGAGTACCTGGTGAGAACCCATGCTGTACAGGGAGAACATGAAAACTCCACACAGAAAGATCCCAGGCGTCCTAACTGGGACACGAACCGGGGATCTTCTAGCTGTGAAGTGACGCTGCTAACCACCGAGTCACCATGCAGCCCCTGGACACATCTGCAAGTTAAATGGCCTCCAGCCAGTAGAGGGAACGAGTTGCAGCAGTTTGACGAGGACTTGGAAAGCGTCCTGGAAGCAACCAATGGAGGAGCAGAAAGGAGACTTAAAACAGTGACAGTCATAATTATCAGGCTCACGACAGAGAGATTTGGCACAGTGAAGAAGGGTGATGCCGAAAGCCAACCCTTTAAGAACCACAGGGCAGAGTTGATCATGCAGCTGAGACAAGAACTGCAGGTACTGCAAAAAAACAGTCCAAGGAAGAGAAGATCAGGCTGGCAGAACTCTTCAGCATCCTCAGACAGAAACTGAGTGGCACAGCAAGCAGAAAGAAGAAAGAACCAGGAAGCCTGCTGCTGTTCTAGCAAATCCATTTGGATATAACCCAGTTCAAAAGAAATTCAAGCTGTTGTCAAGGCTGCCAGAGCCTACTCAGTACCTGGACCCAGTGGAGTGCCTCACCTGGTGTACAAGACGTGTTCCAAGGTGTTAAGGATCCTGAGGGTAATCTGGAGGAGACAGGCAGGTAGCCCAGCAACGGAGATTTGCAGAAGGTGTGCCGGTTCCGAAGGAGGAGAACTCAACAAACATCAAACAATTTAGGTACATCCTGCTGCTCAATTTTGAGGGAAGGACATTTTTCAGTGTTGTTTCCCAACACCTGACAGAGTGCCTCCTGAAAAACCAGCAGATTGACACCTCTGTGTGAATCGGGGGAGTTCCAGGGGTTCCAGGTTGCCTAAAACACAGTGGAGTGGTAACGCAGCTGAGGCACAAGAAGGAAAAGGTGACCTGGCAGCACTGTGGCTGAACCTCACCAGTGCATATGGTTCCATACCTCACAAATCTATAAAAACAGCTCGAGAGCATGCAAAATCATCTTTGCATGAGTGGGACAACATCCAAATCCAGGAACGAAAGTCCTTCTTGAACCAGCACATAACTGGCAGATGAGGGTGGACCTGGGAACCCAACTCAAATTCCCCAAAGTCAACGAGGAGTCCATCCTTTGACCAGACATTGTGCTGGTCTCAGAGACATCTGAACAGGTGCTCATGCTACAGCTTACATTGTCCTGTGAGGAGTGGATGGAGTAAGTCAATAGGAAGAAAGAGGAATATGCAGAGCTAGTGTAGGAGTGCCACAGACAGGAGTGGCATGCAAAGTGCTTGCCCATTGAAGTGGGAGAGAGGGGCTTTGTGGGGAAATCCTTGCACAGAGCCTGCAGCCTCCTGGGGATCATTGATGCATGTAAGAGAAAAGCCATCAGTAGAGCTTCAGAGGCAGCGGAGGAAGCCTCAAAATGGCTGTGGATCAGAAAGGGCAAGCAATGGATGAGTACTTCTTGGACACAGGCTGGGTGAGGTTGTCTGAAGCTGAAAGACCCGAAACACCTGACGGCTCCCAGTTCTACCACTGAGGATGTTACCAAGTGCATTACGAGACGTATTTAACTATCTTACAGCAGCAAACCTTTCTACCAAGTCATCAGGTTAAACAATACCTTTCACCAAGTTGTCCTGTTGTATAACTACACTGTAATTATTGGGTTATTGGTTTATTCATAATATGTGTGTTAGGAAAAAATAAATCTAGGATAACAGTGACAGTGTGACAATAAATAAAACTGAAAACTGTTTAGAAGGCAGAGCTTTCAGAAACTACAAAACATCCGAGAAGAACAAGATCAAGGAATGACACTGAAAATGACTTAGGTGCTCTAAAGTTAACTTTAAACTACAAAACTATGAGAAATATTGAATTAGTAATTAAGCCTGAGTCTACTGAGTAAAGTTTTTAAAAGCAGAACCCTCGGCATCCAGCCATGTCTAGGCTGAGTCATTGATATTGATCAAGAACCCTATCAAGCCCACGCAAAATATATTCAGGTTTTTTAATGCTATGGAGCACTGTGAAAATCTTTATTTGCCCCTTTAAATAATTAGCATTTTTAGAGTTTTGTTGGTCTTGTTATTAGGAGTAGAGCTGTTTTGTGTGCAATCATTGAGCTCTGTGTCTGTTATTTGACACTAGTACCTCTAAGGTTCACAACAAGCTCAGCTGTATCTTTCTGTGTTGCTAGGCTCAGTTTTTATATTATTTCTAACCATGGCCAACACACACTGCACACACCGTCTGATATCAGGGAAAAAAGCGTGGATGATAAGAACTTTCCTGTTAGCAGAAAAACTGTCAGAAATACCAGGTAGAGCAGCAGCTCAAAGAAAACCTGGATGACCCTAATATAGTTTGAGGAACAGTGAGTGAGATGTGATGAAATGACAAGCACAGACAGCCTCACAAAACATGAAACAAGATAAGAAGATCAGGGAAGTAGAAAATATCAGATGATATGAAGGAGCAGCTTTTTGTGTTGTTTAACAGCTCTGGACAACAGGTACTGGAAGAAGCAATCACATTCATTTGTAGGTAACGCCAGACTGATCGAGCAGCATTTCTGCTTTAACCACATTAAACACAGAAATGATGAATAACTAACGCATTTAAACAGTTTGTCTACATTTTAAGCAGTATTTCATTGTTCTTGCACATCACCTAAAATGTTTAATTGATCTCGTTAGTAAAGCCTCCGAAATACCATCAAAGGGGTCAGCCCTATGTTCCCACATCCCCATGTTCCCACAGCCCTATGTTTCCACAACCCAATGGTTCCACAGCCCTATGTTCCCACATGTCTTACATTTCTAAGACCCTGTTTACATGAAGGGAAAATGCAGATATTTCCATGCGCTTTGGCCTCTCATTTACACAAAAACCCCATATTTTATCTTAAGAAAATGATTATTTCTAAAAACTCTGGCCAAAGTGGAGATTTTGGAAAACTCCGGTTTAGCGATTGCATGTAAACAGGGAAACTGGCATTTTTGCATTGTGACACGTGGGTCTCTCGTTTGTCTGGAATTTCTGATTGGCCACCTGTTTGTTCGAAATGTTCATGACACTTTTCTCTGGCTGTTTTTATGACTGGTGTGAATTGAGCATAGGGCTGTGGGAACATAGGGCTGTGAGAACATAGGCACCCTCCTCCAGCAAAGTGTCAATGGGCCAGAAACATCTTCTGAGATGCAGCATAAAGTCACCAAAACTTACTTGTAGTAGTGCTTCCTGTATGAGGCTGTTGCTCAGAATCTGTCTGCTTTGAAACAATCTCCAGTTCACCAAGCTTCATTTTCAGTCTCCTCCATATATACACTTCCCAAACTGATTTAAAAATCTTTGACAGGCTTGACTTGACAGGGAAAATGTGTGTCAGTCAGAGAAAAGGAGAGGTGATATCACACCTGTACACTGTAAAAAATAAACCTGACCTTTGTAAATGTAACACCATTAAATCTGTAGTTTTAAGAAAAAATATGTTTATAACTTTGAATGTAAATAGTTTGAAACCTTTTTTCCTTGACAAGATATATTTACAGAATCCCAGTAAACCTTCTGAAGTACATAACAAACAATGATCCTGTGCGACAAAACCTGACTTACTTACTACTCCATTCAAAACGAAAGTACAAAAGAAGTAGCAGCCCTATCTAGTGTCTAGCACTTTCTGTTTTACAGACTATGAGTGTATTTAAACCGCAGGGCATCTGGATGCACCCACCAACCAACAGCAGGGACTTATACGTAGATATGTACATACAGAACTGAAAAGGTTTGATCCCACAATAGAGAGAAGTAGCGCAACGGCTCAGGGCCAGAACACCATCAAACTAGATGACATGTTTGGCAGATATCAAATACTGCACACAGCATGGTGGTGGCAGCATCATGATGTGGGGATGCTTCCCGGCAGAATAAATAAATGAATGCAGCATAGTACAGAGAAAAGCTGGAGGACAAAGTGATGCAGTCTGCAAGAAACATGCAACATGGGAGAAGATTTGTTTTCCAGCAAGAGAGTGACCTGAAGCATACAGCCAAAGCTACACAGTAATGGTTTGAAGACAACAAGATGTGAAAACTGCACTGCAAATGGCCCCAGGGACACCAGGACTGGCTCCCAAGCTAGCTATCCCAATCCTTCCTGCACTGATATTTTAAAACAAGTGGTTGCCTAGTGGTGATTCTAAGATTCACTGTGTGTACTCTGGACTAAATGTAAAGGGTATAGGTATGTGAACAGTGGGATAGGATAGTGGGATCACGCAGGATGAGGCACTGGAAAATTCTGCCTCACTTTCAATTCCTGCTGTTGAGACGTGATTGCAGGCGCTCGCTCAAGGGCCTTTCAAAAAGAACACAACAACTTCTGCTTCAGTGCTCTCACTCTTGTGAAACAACCCTGTCAAAAGCCACCAATCTAACAGAATGCCAGCTATGACACTGACTAATGAAATCATCGCTGTCTCAGTCACATTACAGACAGAATGATTTGACTCACCACCAACAAATGACTTGCAGCACCAGACATATATAGGTTGTATCCCTGTATCTACACCTGAATGTATCGAATGGATGCATTAAGGAACTTTTGTCTCCCTCTTCTGGCAGTGGGAGTAATCATACAAACACTGTTGGCACATACTTAGACTGCATTCCTTGCCATTCTTTTTTAGTCCTTCCTCTGAAGAAAGATTCCTTTTTTAGCATCAAAAAACTTTTCTTCAATGCTTCTCAGACTTTTTCACCAAAGGCTCCACCATTTTCTAGTTGCTGTAGCCCACTTTATCTAAATTTCTAAGATGGCTACTCTTTTGAGCTCTAGCAGACCAGTCATTGGTGGTTGACTTAAAAGACATCGCTACCGGTTGTAAATACATGGCAACGGGAGGGGGTGGTGTGGCTGATGCATCAAAACCAAGGCTCCTGAGTCCATGGGTTCAAGCAGAAGGCTCACAACAGGGGAACAGGGCGACTAAGAATCTTGGCCTGTTGGTAGGAAAAACAGAACACTTCAGAGAACTGCCTGGAGGCTATGCAGACAGACAAGGTCACTCAGGAGGACAGCATATAGACTGAGCAGATAGGCAAGGACTGCCTGAAGGCAAAGGAGTCAGGCAGATCCTGTGAAAGCAGACCCCCTCTGGAACAAGGACAGGAAGCCAGCGATAAAGACACCCCTCTGGAAACTGGACCACAAACCAGAATTCTGGAGAATAGGCAGGAAGCCAACCATGAAGGCAGAGTGCCTCTGAAGGTTGGGCAGGAGGCTGATGGTGAAGGTGGAACCCATCCAGGGGTTAAACATGTGGTCGATGGCAAAGGCATTACCTCAGAGGTGGGTTCAGGGCAGTCTGCTGAACAGGCAGAAGACTGGAAATCAGAGGACCTAACAGATTCCAGCAGTCGGGGTAGAGAAATGCTCTTTGGGATAAGGGAGAACAGCAATGGCTGACTCTGGATCTAGAGCTGACTGGGCTGGGTTGGCCAACTCTGGAGCTGACTCTGGAACAAGAGAACTGTTGTCCAGCGCAAGGTGAGGAGTAAAGTCCTGCTTGCTCCGCAATCAACAGTGGACCAGTATAAAGTGCTTCAAATGTGTCATTAGAAAAGATAATTGTCTGTCCAGGTTTTGATGTATTTCAATAGTGCTGTGAATGCCATAACAAAATTGAATTCCCCTTTGTTGTGTTGTGGGTGGCACAAATCCCGAACAATTCCAAAACCAGGGAAAAAAAACTAAAATTATTTGCAGAATCTCCAAAATCAACTGATGTCCTGGACATGCGCAGTATTTTCTGCTCACACCTTCACAATGCAATGTGTCACATTTTCAGTATGTCCAGCACTACAACTGTTTGCAAGCACATTTCCACCTTATATGCATTTTAAATTCACACCTAAAAGTGAAAGCTTCCATGGCACCCACAGAAGAACGAGCTCCACCAGCTATTTACTGGGTGGAATTGTATTAATTAGCTTTTTATTTTTGCATATGCTCTGAAAATTCCATTAAAATTTCTGGCACATCTGAGTGGAAAGTTGGCAAGTGATGACGTAAAAATGATGATTGATGGTGATGATTAATTTTGATGATTTCAGACACAACCAGTGTTTTTAACATGAAATTCAACCTTATGAATCTGACCAAGTATTCACTGTAACTATTCAGTATCTGACAGACAGACCTGATTCAGCTGAGACTCCTGCAGTATTCAAGGTTTAATATCCAGCTGTAGCGGCACAGTTTTGTTTGTTTTGGAGTCTTACTCTCAATTCTAAGAATGTGGATTCTCTGCAGGCACCAGCTCAGTCAAACTATGTGTGTGTGCGTGCATTTTCAGATGCTGTCACAGCGGAGATGAGAGGAGTCAAGCTGTCCTGCTCTCCTGCAGTGACTCAGTGCTTGGACTTGAGTGCATCAGTGTTTCAGTTTGTGTGTGTGCTGTCACATGCCGTGACAGGAGAGATGAAAGTCATGTCCTGCTAGCAGGAGGCAGAGTGAGTTTTTTTTTGTGGGTATAAGCTGTGTGTGAGTTATTATTAAATAAGTTGTGTTCATATAGTTCATCCCACGCCACTGTTTGCACACACTGTGTGTGTGTGTATACGTGTGTGTGTGCGTGCGTGCATGTGTGTGTTCTGTTTAAATGGCCACATTATAGGGACATGACTTCCTAATGGGGATAAGTTTCCCATCAATTCTAAGGTGAAGATATGTTTTAAGGTTAGGTTAGGGTTGGGGTTAGGCAAGTAGTAGTTAAAGTTAGTTAAAGTCTCCAGGAAGTGGATGAAGGCAATACAACATCTTCTGAAGCCATGACTGTGTATGTGTTGTATATCTGTGCCACACAATGAATGTATGTTGCAATACAAATCTATGTTCATCCCCAGCAAACAGACATACCTAAACCTTGTACCAAAACTTTACAGCTTGACTAACTTTTTTAATATATTCAGTATGAATTCAATTGCTTTTAGTTTATAGTTTTTGTATTGCTGCCTTGCTGTTACGGTGTGGTTCAGCCTCAGTGTTTACAGCAGAAGGCGGATCTTTTCATCAGAGCACTGAACAGCAGAAAGACAGAGCCTGGCTGGCAAACATGTGAGAATTTGCTCAAACTAGAACTATAGGGAAAGTGAATATTCTTGTAAACAAGCACCATTTCAAATAAAAGTAAGCAGTGCTCTGCATCAGCTGAATAATTAATTGTTTTCCAACCAGTTAAGGGACATACATTGGTTGTGTGTTAAGTAATTATGACATACCATTAGAGCCTACACATGAAAGAGACAACAAGAACTGTCTCTTGTGTTTTCTTATTTTTAAAAAAAATCAAATATCTGTTGTTGCTGTTTGCTTTAACACCAGATATGAACCAAACCAAAGTTAACTTATAATAACATATTATAATAACAAAAAACAGTGTTCTTATTATATGGCCTACCAAATGTAGAATGAGTGGTGCAACTACCATCAGGTAGGTACTTCAATTTTTGAGGATGCAATCAGTTTAAAAACTCAGCCTTGATGTCTGTGCGTGGTCTTACCACATCCATGATCTGCAGCAGGCTGAAGCTGAAATGGACGGTCAGGCTGTGGGAGTCATTGCTGACTGGTCGCTCTAACGGGTTGTAGTTCCTCATCAGCTCCTTGTAGAGACGCCGTTGATACATACCCTGCCGAGAGCCTGCAGAGAAAACATTACATCAGCTCATACAACAGCTACCACAATTTAACTAAAGGGAATGTAGGGCTATAAGAGTGCAGGAATTACAAATGTGGAACATCACATTTTATTAGCTGTATACTCATCCTAAAATCCACAAGTACAAAAGTGATGGTTGGTGTTCAGTGGACAAGCCCTATCTCTCCTGTGTTCCAAACCTCACAATCCACCTAACAGTGGTAAAACACTGTAAAATACACACTGCGTAAAGGGGCCTTGGAGGCTTTATTGAGACAACTTACATCAGCCTTGGTAAAGATTAAAGCTCACCCTGATGATTGACAGGTGCCTCGTAAGACCCTAATCAACAATTCAGTTCAGTTCAATTTTATTTACATAGCGCCAGTTCACAACGTGTGTCATCTCATAGCACTTAACATAGTAGGGTGAAGACCTTACAAAATGTAAACAGAAAACCCAATAACCCAAGGTTTCCTTTGGATTCCCTATGGGCCAGCAGGAAGGGTTGGGGTGGGGATAGCAGGATAGCAAATGGAGAACAGACAAACGATACAAACAGAGCAACAATGCACTTCTCATAGTCAGTCCTAAAGACAGGAGCTCTAGCCAACAGAGACATTTTCCCTTTGAGTTTCCTTTTCATGTCTTTACCTTTAGGTTGATATGGTTGGCCGTAGTAAATGCAAATAAAACGTCACAGTTCTGGTCGGTCCACACACCCTGCTATTGGGACCTGCCATCTTCTCCTGCGATTTAACGCCTTATTAGACCAGCATCCACAGTGTAGACCTCTAATGAACTCACATCAGCCCTGCACCTGTACTCAAGCGCTGCCAGCCCATCGTTCATAGGCAGTTTCATGTGTTGTGCAGCTCGCCCAGGTGTCTCCTTGTTAGAGAGTTGTTTCCATTGTTTTACTTTAAGTTTCCAAAAGAAGATTTTGGGGCCAGGGACTGTTCACTGCTTATGTTAAAGTCTCTTGTAGTTGAAAAAGTGTCTCACATCAGATAGAGGCGCTTCTTCTTTTTGTATTTATGTTTTGGTTAGAGTAGGTCAGTTAGGTTTTGGTTTTAAAGCTGTTATGTTGTTCATTCAGTTTAGGTTAACTATTATTAATTCAGAGGGAAGAGAATAATTCCTACATCATGTGATTTAAAGTTTCTCCCCTCAGCCAAAGGTAAAGTTCTCTCAATATTAATGTCAATGCATATCAAATCTAAAAATGCTGGTATCACCTTTTAAACACTCATAGCAGCATGGCATGAATACAAATAATAATAATTTACAGTTTCTAGTTATATAAGTGATACTGGTGTACTCATTGAGTAAATACTTTTCTTTGACTATCATGTTAGTTTGTTCGAGGGTTACGGTTTGGTGTCAGGCGACAGGTTAAAAGTAAATGTAGGTCAGTGTAAGGGGTGAGGCATTTAACTGTGATGGTTAAGAACAGTGTATTGGAATGTATTATGCCAGTGAGTGTTCTCACAGCCACAGAAGCACCAACATAAGTGTGTGTGTGTGTGTGTGTGTGTGTGTGTGTGTGTGTGTGTGTGTGTGTGTGTGCGCGCGCGCTGAGCCTACCGGGGATGAGGCAGCAGAGCATCAGGACATGCCAGGTGAAGATCCGAGCGTCCATCCTCAGCAGCTGCGAGTCACAGAGATGAGAAAGTGACCAGAGTTCCTCCTGAACCAGTGGCAAACACTGGACAGAGAGAGAGAAAGAGTGAGAGAGAGAGGGAGGGGAAGGGGAGGAATCAGGGGAGGATATGCTCTGAGGGGGAGATGAGGATGCTCCGCCCCCACAAAATCATCCAAAGGAGAAGATTCAGCAGCTGGAGACACAGAGGAGGGAGAGTGAGAGGGATGTGTGTGTACTTGTATAGAACATGAATCTATTTACATCGTAACATTGTGTGGACTGATCTTCTGTTTGGGACATATTGCAAGTCCACATACTGTCGATCACTGAGTTTAGGGTGAAAAGTTACATTTAGGTTAGGCTAAGCTTGGGTAAGGTTGGGTTGGGTTTATTATCAGGTGTTCCAAGGTTTCAGAGACTGAGAAAAAGCAAAAACCATACGTGATTTACGTTTCCCCACCATCACTGTCAAAGTGGTCTTCTTGTTCCCAGAGCTCCTGTCATGTTTGGATACTCTCTGGAAGTCCTGTTCTGTGAGCTGTTCTCACCTCCACTGTGTCAAATCAAATTTTATTTTGAAAAGGAAGAAGTTGCAGGGAGCCAAGTCGGGTGAGTAGGGCAGGTGGACAGCGATGTTCACAGGTCAGGTCATTTGAGATGCCTGAGGACACTACAGTAGAACCAGAAATTGACAGTCTGAGATTGGGGGATAAATAAATGACACACAACCCTGTGAAAGCCAAACAAAGTGACAAGCCTGGTCTTGGCTGCGCTGCTGACCGGAGGCGCCTTCCTTGGTCTTATAAACTGCATGCTCTTCATTGTAAAAGCTGCTGTAAAAACTCTTGTCACTGTTGATATAATCCTTGACATGAAAATTGGGTCAGCTGGACACAAACAACATGTTCGCTCTCTGAGCATGTCTGAGATCCATTGTGAAACTGCACACACATCTGCAAGAGGTCAGACCTGGACTTCCAGACAGTGCTCCAAGTGTGTCAGATGCACTGGGACCAATGTACCACTGCACAGGACTACCTCAAAGGGGGGCAAATTTAAGTTAGGTTCTATTTTTGCTTTCTATAGGCGTAGTCTCTGAACGTCTTCATTGCAACTCACAGGTTTAGGCGAAGTTTACAGGGAATGAATATAAGCTGATGTTATGTCCTCTGAAGGGTGCATAGGTGAAGCATGGGTGAGCTGATGATTCACTGATGTGTCCACAGAGGTTTTGAGGCTCCATACTAATAGCAACATTGGTCTGATAGCATTTAAAGTTTAAAAGCACCAACCAACCGATATTTAAACGTCTCTCATTTTTAATAATTATTTTTGACGATTAAAAACCACATAGAGATCTCACAGCTCTCCAAATTTTACAAAACAAAATGGGAAATTATATCTAAAGAAACACAGTGACCTCCACTGAAATCCAAACAAAAAATACAATTAACCAATTATTCATATTTTTTTCATTCAGAAAAACTAAAACTTAAGTATATTTCAAAGACTTATTTGGTCAGTGTTGCAAAAAGGTTGTTGAACATGACTTCAAACAAAGCCAAAGGAAGCATCCCCTAACCATAGCTAAGTGGATGCCACTGTAAGCATTTTGATGGAGGTTAGTTATTAGTGACCTTTAAGGAGGCTGACATGTAAAGTTGTGTTGATCTCTATTAGTATCAGTCTGCTCTTGTTTTACAAGCATTTGTGTCACATCTGAAATTTTCTGTCTGAACTCAGCTTTATATATTTAGCATACACATTATTTGCCTATTGTAGATCTAGAAAAGCACTGTGCATTTCCTGATGTCTTCGATTTTTGCATATATCATACAGAGATAACTCACAAAACACAAAATGTAGTTTTAAAATTGTGATTCGTTAAAGATTTATTGAAAACCTGTATCACCCCAGTGAAAAAGTAATTGCCCCCCTAGACCTAATACCTCAACAACTGCAGTCAAATGTTTGTTCCAGCTTGTGATCAGTATTTTACATCACCATGGAGGAATTTTGGAGGAACTATTCTGGCATTAGATGCTTTACGATCATGAACTGCCCTTTTAAGGTCTTGCCACAACATTTCTCTTGGATTCAGGTCCAAACTTTGACTCGGGCACTCTAAAACCTTCATTTTGTTTTCTCTGAGCCATTCAGAGGTGGACTTGCTTGTGTTCTTTGGGTCATTGTCATGCTACATAAAACATTTGTGTTGAGCTTTAGGTCATGAACTGATGGGTGGATATTCTCCAGGAGGATTTTCTGATAGAGAGCAGAATCCATGGCTCTATCAATTATGACAAGTCGTCCAGGTCCTGTGGAATCAAAGCAGCCCCAAACCATCACACTACCACCACCATGTTTCACTGTTGATCTCTGTAGAACGAGGCATCATGTGCTGCTCTCTGAGACCGTTTAGCTAAATAGACAGGTTCTATTTAGTGATGGTTAGATACCACAGGCCTGGCAGTATTCACACATGAATGTGGCTGGTCAAGTTGATCCTAACTGCCAAACTAATTTGGTCTTTTGATGGATAGCTAAGGTGGGTAACTAAGGGGGCAATTACTTCTTCACATAAGACAATGTGTGCTGGACAGTATTTTTCTTTCAATAAATGAAATCATCATTTCAGAACTGCATTTTGTGTTTTATTAGGTTATCTTTCTCTCATATTAAAATTGGTTTGATGATCTGAAACATTTAAGTGTGACAGATATGCCAAAATAGAAGATTATACTTTTTCACAGCACTGTATATATGACACCTCTAGTATACCATACTAATGATAATATGATAATCTACCTACTGTCTCCAGAACAATATGTGCTGAAGTTCACCACGATCTTTCTCCTACTTCAATAAAACAAAGTCTCAGACAAACAGCCTTGGGTTAGATAACACCTCTTTAGCAGACTCAAGTGTGAAAACACCCTCAGGCTCCATTCACACTTTGCATCTGACTGCACTGCTATCAGATGAATGAAAACTTAGAGACACTGAGATCTGCCGGCGCTCAAAGTGACACATTGGTATCATAAATTGTTAATGTGAAAATAACACATTGTGCTTATACTGTCACATCAAAGGACACTTGCCATTGGAAGGTGGAGACAGTTTGATTAGCTTAAACTAGCCTGTATTTTGTCTTTGAGGAATGAACCCCAACATGTGCGTACACGCTGGGGTTCGCCAAGGTCACATGCACCAACTGGACTAAAAGGCTTGGAAAAAGGTCATTTGAATGACTAGAAGAAACAAACGGTGACTGATAGTCAGCAATGAGATGAAAAACACAGAACTGAGCTTTTGGCAGACAGACACAAATGATGAAACACTACGTAGAATAAGAAAGACTCAGTTAATTCTGACTTTTTGTGTGAATACTCCTCTTAAATGCCTATATAACAATCATTTGGTTGATACCTAAGGACAAAAGTGCAGGGGTTACAGTTCAGTTGGTTAACAGGTAGCATTTATTAGTCCTCAGCAAAACCTTTTGCAGCTGCATAATGGTGCTGTGCTTATTGTAGGACCTTCTATAGCGCCAGAGATTCTTCTTAAAATCAGCGTCTAGTGGCTGTTATTGTTGCTGCACTCAGCTGCTTTCCAATTTTACACAAGGAGAAGGCTGTCCAGTTTAACCATTCTTACAGCAAAACCCCACTCCTCACTGTGTCAAATCAGACTGTTGGTGTTTCTGTCTCCTTCTTTAAGGTAGGCTTCAGCTGGATGTAATTAGATGTGCTGACATTCATTTGTGCCTTATCATCACCCAGTGACCAGATCAAAAGCCTTTTAGAAAAAGGAACTGAGAGAAAAACAATGAGAAAAACCCTTATTTAATGCTTCGTGTTATGAATTCTCTCTGTAGCTCAGAGAAAAGTTTTATTCATATTGAACAAGAATGAATGACAGTAAAGAGAGAACAAGGTCCTGGTGTATTCAGCTATTCTGACTGTGCAGAAAAAAGCATTGGTATTTTATTCTAAACATACAATTCTAACACTGGTTGTTTCATTGCAGATGTATTTTGTGTGTTTTCATACATACTCAGGTGAACTGGTAGATGGACGCATTAATATTCAACTGTTGGACATTTGTCCCAATAGTCTTCATTTTCCAAGTGTAAAGGTCATGTGGTCATTTACTGTCATTACTGACTGAAAATTGTACACATCAATTTTTGTTAAATCCCCAGTATCACAGCTTTTCTCTGCTCTAATGAGTGTGATACAAACGCCTGATTAAGTTTCTAATTAGGGTTGAACAATGAAATCATCTTCCTTAATGACTCTCTCCACTCCATTACAGACATTAGTGCTGATAAATAAGTGGCTGTCACAGAAAGAAAGGAAAGCTGGTGTCAAACATTTATATCTTCAGCAAATTCACAATAAAATTTTAAACATGTCAAATATTTGTCTCAGCTAAAGGCAAGGTTTATTTTGTGTCATTTGTGTTTGAGAGTTTATGGTCTGTGAAACCTCCTTGATACAGATATATAAATGAATGAATGAATGAATGAATAAATAAATATATATATATATACATATATATATATATATATATATATATATATATATATATATATATATATTAAATGATCACAAATTCAGGTGTTCCACTCACTTCCATGGCCACAGATGTATAAAATCCAGCCCCTAGGCCAAGCAGACTGCTTCTACAAACATTAGTGAAAGAATGGGTCGCTCTCAGGAGACATTTTGGACAATTTCATGCTCCCAACTTTGTGGGCACAGTTTGGGGATGGCCCCTTCCTGTACCAACATGAAACGTGACTGTGCACCAGTGCAAAAAGCAAGGTCAATACAGACATGGATGAGCCAGTTTGGTGTGGAGGAACTTGACTGGCCTGCACAGAGTCCTGACCTCAACCCGATAGAACACCTTTGGGATTAATTAGAGTGGAGACTGAGAGCCAGGCCTTCTGGTCCAACATCAGTGCCTGACCTCACAAATGCGCTTCTGGAAGAATGGTCCAAAATTCCCTTAAACACACTCCTAAACGTTGTGGAAAGCCTTCCCAGAAGAGTTGAGGCTGTTATAGCTGCAAAGGGTGGGCCAACTCCATATTAAACCCTACAGATTAAGAATGGGATGTCATTACAGTTCATGTGCATGTAAAGGCAGACGCCCCAATACTTTGGGCAACATAGTTTATATGCAGTATATGGCACTGACTATGTACTACCATCTACAGGTGGCACAAAGAAATGCATTGTGTGAGTATCAAACCTTGATAATACTGTATTTAATGACGCCGGTTGCATCTTGACCGCCTTCGACCAGTAATGCATCATTTGGTGTGTGACTGAATGTTAAATCTGTCATTACAATCTGGCATTATTTTATCCATTTCCGGTGCTGGACATATAAATTTTGACTTTAAATGGATAAAATTGTCAATGTTACCCATGTTTTCTAAATTTAAAAAGCAAAACTGAAATCTGTCATTTCAAAAGTATTCAGTTCATGGACTGTATGTAAAGAATGGCCAACCTTCTGTGACACTGCATCATCCATGTGTTTCCTAAAGAGTAGTTTTAAAGCTCAGAGCTGTGGCCCCAGTCATGAATGACTCTTCGTAACTCTCAGACAATCCAAAAATGAGCAAACACAGGGATGATGAGTGGAGCATGGGCTGTCTTGTTACAGCATCCATCTCTCAAAGTGGCCATGGTCTGAATTAAACCTTAGTATCATTTATAATTACAGGTGAGCTATTTTAAAAACAAAACCACACTCTATGCAGTTGGCATCAACAGGGAAATTAGCTAAAGAGGCCCAAACTGCTTTTTGTACCAGACTGTCAAAATAAAGTTGGGCATTTTTACATAAAGGTCTATGAGAACTGACTCCCTCTTGGAGCCAGTCTCAGTAAGCCATCAGAGGAATGGCAGTTTTTGACAATTCACATTGGCTTCATTTGTCAGCCCTAGAGGTTGCTGCTGGACCTTTACAAGCTTTGCAAACCTGGATTTGGGCAGTTCATCCGATTCTTTCTGGTAGATCTTCTCAGATTCTGTCAGACTGATTGGGAAGTGTCTGTGAACTTCCATCTTCAAGTCTCTCAACAGATGTTCTGAGCTTTGGCAGAGGCCTACAGCCAAGACCTCTGGTCATTGTTATGGTCTTCTAGCTTAACCAGCCCCTTCTTCAGTAAATGATGATCTGGCTGCACCTCATTACCAGTCTGCCACAGAGAAATGCCAAATGATTTAGGACACTGTACCAGCAGGAATTCTCAAAGCTTTTGAATAGTTTGACCCGGTTGTCCTGATCTATGCCTTGTAACGACCTTTTCTCATTTTTCTCTTTCTCTACAGGGAGTTCACCAGACACACAGTAATAGGCTCGCCTTTTAACCTGACATGCAGTGTGAGTTCTGAAATGGTATCTACATGTGTTCAGTCAAGAATCAGCGAGAAAACTGTTCACCATCTGAATTTGATCGTCTGCAGAAGAGTAATTTTACAGTGCTTTATTTCTGTGTCATTTATCCAGTAAGGAAAATTGTCATTTTTGTGAGAAAAAATTACAAGAGTTCATATAGACATAAATTTATATAAACATCAACAACAAAAAACAATCACAAAACCAATCTCATAAAGAATTTGCTGTATAATTTTACATCTACTGTAAACTGTCCCCTGATATAAAACTGTACTGTAATGAAGACAGAACAGCACAGAGACTGAATGAACGTGATCCAGGCTTTAACAGGAGCTGATGTTTGCTTTGTTGCTTTCAGCTGTTTGCAAGAGTCTGTCTTTGAGTTTATTAAATATCGGCAGCACCATGATTGGAAATGATCACCAACAAGGAAACGGGTGCATCAGGATGTGACAGGAAGTCACTCTGTGTACTTTCCTTCACCTCAGACAGGGGAGCCCTCACACACAGTCACAGGTTTTTAGCTGAAGGTAAATTTGCTACATTTGTTCCATAGCAGCCGTCCTCAGTGTTCCATCACAGCTGTCAGGATGTTTTTATTTTACTTTTGTTAAAGTAGTAGATTATCATCACGCATGGACAGAATTTATAGTGTTTAGGAAATCAAACATAAAACAGGCTGTTAGTTATTTAAGAATTTGGACAATTTGGACAGATAAATTACAGTTAGTTTAGATTTAGTCTTTTGTTTATTAGTGCATTAAAACGTATTAGACATCATTTGATGTACTGTCCAATCTAATGTGTTTGACAAGTATATTGCGCGTACTGTGGCTCTGAATGAATGAAGCTGCGACCTATCTCAGAGCGCTAGAATGACGTGACCTAAACAGATTAGTGAAGCCAGCATTGTTACATGTCCCATGTCTGACAGGGCCTTCAGTCACTGATCAGCTGGCGAGCCTGTCATTTAGGTAATTGGAGGTCTTGGTGTCCTGCAGTAGCGTCTTGGTGATGTCATACAGATTCTGCTGGTAGGCCAGCCTATAGCGGCTGTACACATCATCACAGTGAGTCAGCAGTCGCTTCACGTTGGGCATGATGCTGCTGGGAGTGCTGTCCAGCCTAAAACAACAACAGACACGCACACAAACAGGTGAGATGAGCTCAAGTTTTCATGTGGTTTCAGACCACTCATCAACCGCAACTTGTGTCATAACCTCGGACGAAGCAGAAGCGTTTGCTCAGCGCTGCTGTCCTAAAACATGAGCATCAACTTACTTCTTGAAAATGTCCTCAAACAGGTTGGAGGTAAGTGAACGGTGGCGTTTAAACTCCTCCAGGTAAACAAAGTCTCCTTTCAAAATGACCTTCTGGTACAAAATCTCAGCCCAGTCTGGACTGTAGTTGTACGCCTCCGACACCACGAAAACCTAAGAGACAGGAAACACTGGATATGATCTACAGTGTCGGTACGTATGGGAATGAAGCTCTGAAACTCTGTTGCTAACTAGACATTCATCACATCTACATCATGGCTAATGGGCAACAGTTTTTGTTTTGTTAATGAAGGCAAACACAAATTAAAACTAAATCCACTGTGATGCTTTTTCTCAAAGCAACAGTTAGGTGTCCATATAAATGACAAAACAGTTTTTTTTGCAATGATCATTACTCATGTTCATGCTGACCATTAGAGTTGGGCTTCTCCATTATCTTTTTGGAGCAACAGTGTCTTTTTTAAATTGCTGGTTGTACACTTTGGTTACCTCAAAGTGATCAAAACATGCCGTTGTTCATTTCTGCACAGTAGGAACACCCATTTCACACAGCAGCCTTACCACAGGCTCTGCTTGCAGACAGACCTAAATGGCGGGTATATAGAATCAGAGCTTTGGGTAGTAAAGAAATGACAATATCGCAACAGAAAACAAACCTGGTAGCATCGCGGCAGCACCATGACGGCGTTCAGCAGCTCTGTGGGTCGCAGACTGATGATGCGCAGATCTGATCCACTGTTCAGGAAGTGGAGCTGAAGAGCAACAAGCTTAGCTGTCTGCACACAACGGTTGGCCTGACGCACACAGGAGTCCTGGTAGTGCACACACACACACACACAGTGAAAATCTCTCGTCAGGATTGAAGTATAAACACAAGAGCACAAAAAGGGGTTCAGGTACCTTCGAGAAGCTCTCTGCTGCGTCCTTCAGCAGACCCAACACTTTAACCAATGAATTCTTCAGATCAGGGGTGACAACTGTTCAGAGAAAAGTCAGCAGAACAGCATGTCAGTAGTGCAAAGCTATGCTGGGATCAAACCAGATAGATAAGCACAGATGTTATTGTTGAATTCTTGTCTCGCTGCAGCCGTCAGCAGTTTCCCAGCTCACCCCAGGCCTGAGACTCAATCATCTTCAGCTGAGTCCTGGCAGCCATTTCATGATTTTCTCCGATCTCCCTCCTCATGCTGAAACACAGCGCCACCATGTTGTGTTTCTCACTGTCCGCAGGGAGGCATCGCTTAAGGTATTCCAGCAGGGCAGTCTTCAGGCTGGAGCTCTGCAACCGGAAGGAATGACTTGTATTAAGATCAGGGTCATGGCTTAATGTGACGTTTACATAGTTTGACATACAGTTGTGTTAAAATAGTGCCAAAACTACATTAGTGGTAATTCTAGGACAACTTATGGTACGCTACTATTTCAAAAAGTTATTGGCCTCACCCAGAAGCAAGAGGTGTAAGTCCCAGTTAGGGTCCTAACTATATACTATAAATCCTTTACCACTGTCCACAAAACACTTGTGTTTATTGCAATTTCTTTGTAAGGAGTGGAAAGCTTTGAACCAGCGTGTCGCTCCTATGACTAACATAATGTTAGATATTATTATTGTGACTGACCTGGCCAGGCTAGTTTATTAAAGTGATAATAGAACACCAAGTAAAACCTCTATTTAATCCTGAAAAATGCATATCAAATGTTCCTTAAATAAATATTAATCAGAAAAGTAACTAGCAACTGCTGACAAATAAATGTTGTAGAGTTAGAAGTGTGTTTTTCATGTGTCTGTGTAAGTGTTGGGATGTGTGTGTGTGTGTGTGTGTGTGTGTGTGTGTGTGTCAAACCTGTCCTCTCTCTGTGTCCACCTTCTTCCTCAACAGCATCTCAAAACAGTGGTTCTGATGCAGCAGGTCAAAAATGTACGTCATCTCATTATACCTGCCAATCCCTGTCAGCAGACGCACCTGCACACACACACACACAGTAACAACACCTTACTGACTTCACTGCCTGTTTTAAACAAAACCCATGTTACTGTCAGACTGTAAACAATTATTTTTTTGTCACTGGGAGGATGTATATCCTGGGAGGGAGAGACAATCCAACATCCAGACATTTGCGTGCCATCACACCTCACTGACAGGACTGAGGTTCTTTCCTCTTTGTCAGTTATAGAGGAAGGTCAAGGGGTGTTTTTAGCTTAGCTTAGCACAAAGTCAGGAAGCTGATGGACTTTGAATTATGTAACTTGTCTAAAAAAATTCCTTAGATGTGTAAAAATGGCCAGTGAAGCTGATTCTGACAGAACATGACATGACAGCAGACAATGTTCCAAAAATGGATGTTCCAGAGAAGCTGCACATTTCAAAACACACATGCTTCACACACACATTCAACGCAGCAGAACAGAAGATCTGTACCACTTTTTTTTTTTTTTTTTTTTTTGAGGGAGAGTTTTACCTTTTTAATGGTATAGAAACAGAGTGAAAGTGGGGCAGAGAGTAGAGTGACATGCAGCAAATGGTCTGGAGCCGGACTCGAATTCATGACCGCTGCTAAAGGATTGAGACCACGTGGTGTCGCCTTAACTCAGTGAGCTAAACGGCAGCCTCATACAATGACCACACTTCATGGTGGGGACCCACTACCAGCACGATTCCCTATTCTTCCAGATATGAAATACAGTTAGGTCCATAAGTATTTGGACATTGACACAATTTTCAGCATTCCAGCTCTGTACAACACCACAATGGATTTGAAATGAAACAATCAAGATGTGCTTTAAGTGCAGACTTTGAGCTTTAATTTGAGGGTATTTACATTCAGATCAGATGAACGGTGTAGGAATTACAATACATTTTATATGTGCCTCCACCTTTTTAAGGGACCAAAAGTAATTGGACAAACTAACATAATCATAAATCAAATTGTCACTTTTTAATATTTTGTTGCAAATCCTTTGCAGTCAATGACAGCCTGTAGTCTTGAACTCATGGACATCACCAGACGCTGGGTTTGGTCCCTGGTGATGCTCTGCCAGGCCTCTGCTGCAGCTGCCTTCAGTTCCTGCTTGTTCTTTGGGCATTTTCCCTTCAGTTTTGTCTTCAGCAAGTGAAATGCATGCTCAATTGGATTCAGGTCAGGTGATTGACTTGGCCATTGCAGAACATTCCACTTCTTTGCCTTTAAAAACTCTTTGGTTGCTTTCGCAGTATGCTTCGGGTCATTGTCCATCTGCATTGTGAAGCGCCGTCCAATGAGTTTTGAAGCATTTGGTTGAATATGAGCAGATAATATTGCCCGAAACACTTCAGAATTCCTTCTGCTGCTCTTGTCAGCAGTCACATCATCAATAAATATAAGAGATCCAGTTCCACTGGCAGCCATACATGCCCACACCATTACACTACCACCACCATGCTTCACTGATGAGGTGCTATGCTTTGGATCTTGAGCAGTTCCTTCCCTTCTCCATACTCTTCTCTTTCCATCATTCTGGTACAAGTTGATCTTTGTCTCATCTGTCCATAAGATGTTGTTCCAGAACTGCACAGGCTCTTTTAGATGTTTCTTGGCAAACTCTAATCTGGCCTTCCTGTTTTTGAGGCTCACCAATGGTTTACACCTTGTGGTGAAACCTCTGTATTTCCTCTGGTGAAGTCTTCTCTTAATTGTTGACTTGGACACAGATACACCTACCTCCTGGAGAGTTTTCTTGATGTGTCCAACTGTTGTGAAGGGGTTTTTCTTAATGAGGGAAAGGATTCGTCTGTCATCCACTACACTTGTTTTCCGTGGTCTTCCAGGTCTTTTGGCGTTGCTGAGCTCACCAATGCGTTCTCTCTTTTTAAGAATGTACCAAACAGTTGATTTGGCCACACCTAATGTTTTTGCTTCTCTCTGATGGGTTTATTTTGATTTTTCCGCCTAATGATGGCTTGCTTCACTGATAGTGAAGCTCTTTGGACTTCATATTGAGAGATGACCTCACCAGATTCCAAATGAATATACCACACTTGAAATGAACTGCAGGCCTTTTATCTGCTCCTTGTAAATGAAATAACAAGGGAATAACACACACCTGGCCATGGAACAGCTGAGTAGCCAATTGTCCAAATACTTTTGGTCCCTTAAAAAGGTGGAGGCACATATAAAATGTGTTGTAATTCCTACACCGTTCATCTGATTTGGATGTAAATACCCTCAAATTAAAGCTCAAAGTCTGCACTTAAAGCACATCTTGATTGTTTCATTTCAAATCCATTGTGGTGTTGTACAGAGCTGGAATGCTGAAAATTGTGTCAGTGTCCAAATACTTATGGACCTAACTGTATATGTGTTCTTCTCAGTTAATCCACTGGTTGGATTTGTAATAAACCAGAAAACAGTAATTTCGAAGTGACATTTGACAGTGCTTATTTTGCCAAACCCAGAGTCCAAATGTAAAATAAAAATAATGAAAAGGAAAAACAGCATATCATCATATTTGCGAAACTGGAACCATTAATTTTCTTTTAACCAACTTGTACTTTTTTTCAGCTCTACTTGTAGGTATATGCAGGTGAGTAGTAATTTATAGAAAAGCATCATGTCTTATTAAATCATAATTTGCAAGCAGCAGCTGTCAGACAAATGTATTCAAGTAGAAAGTGCACCATTCTCCTTTGAAATATAGTGGAAGTACAAAGTGGCATGAAAGCAAACTAATCAAGTACAGTGTAAGTATGTCTAATGTGAATTTCAGTACTTGAGTAAATGTATTCAGTCACATTCCACCACTGGCCAAAACCAAAAACATCTCCTTTGTACATTTACTATTTGTAAGTTCAAACCTAAAAGGTCTAGTGGTGACACAAGTCATAATTTAGTCAACGAGGGCGTAGCTGTGGCGAAATATTTACACTGCATAACATATAACCAACTGAACGATTTGCCTGCTGCTGAACAATAATAAGAATACATCATGTTGAAGCGCCTTGATGAGCCAGACTGGGTGACATATGAGATTACACTAACTGGCTCTTTTTACGATGATGTGGATATTTTTCCAGCTTGGCAGAAAGTCCCTGTAAAAGCCTCTCAGCTGATATGAAAAGCTATGATGGATCTTCTGTTAAAAGCGCTTGATGTACTTCTTTACACTGTGTTTTCTGATTCGATGTTTCAGCAGGTGTTACTTAGTACAGGACTCCTTTACTAGTGCAACCCAATTTAGAAACTAGCTTGAAGTTACTTTATGTGCAAAGCTAAAGGAGAGATGCGGTCATATTTGAACAGCTGGTGCTGCCTAATCCTGTTAAATACTAAAGACATTGAAGCATCATGTAGCAGTACTAATAGCATTTTCATTGTAGACAGTACCTCGATTAACTTGGAACTAAAGAAGAAATTAGTGTGATCAGCCATGCAAACTGTGAAAGTGACATGTAAAACATGTTCATATACACACATTTTAGAATATTTTCATTTAGCTAATGTCAGATTTTGTCTAAACTCTAAATGTTAAATGACTTTACACGCTTTGCTGAGAACTGAGAGTCGAAGGCAAAGAACAACTGTGTGGCCTGTGGATCAGTGTTGGGCTTACCAGCAGGCTGTAGTGCTCTCCTGGAGCCAGATAGGTATGGCTGAGGTGGCGGGTGGCTTGGAGCACCCTCACAATTCCTTCCATGTTACAGGTGAGACTAAAACAGTCGTGCGCCACAATCAGCAATTCTACAACTACAACAGACAAGAAAGGACATTTAACTTCACTTTAATATAAGAGGTTCAGAACTTAAAGCTGTATTAATTCACTTTTTGGCCACTTGGGGCCATCAGAACAAGCTGTAAACACAGCACAGGCACATTATCACCTTATAGTAGTTCAGGGGTGTCCAGTCCTGGTCCTTGAGGGCCACTATCCTGCATGTTTTAGATGTTTCCTTCTTCCAATACACCTGATTCAAATGATCAGGATGGTTATCAGACTTCTGCAGAGCTTGATGATGAGCTGATCATTTGAATCAGGTGTGCTGGAAGAGGGAAACATCTAAAACATGCAGGATAGTGGCCCTCGAGGACCAGGATTGGACACCCCTGATGTAGTTATATCAAACATGTCCCACAAGCAGCTGCTCATTTACATCTTCAGCAGGCAGAGAGCAACATCAGCATTCATTTGACGATAAATTTACATCCACTTAATGAATCCAAGTCAGATATTCAGTTTATTGTACCTCCGATTTGGTCTCCACCATCTACTCAGAAGAGTAGCCGGCTCTCCTCTGATTTCACCGGCTAGCTAGTATCTAACCATGTCTGCCTGCTGTTTGCTGCTTAGTAGTTCGTGTATACAGCTGGAAACAAGGCTGATGGAGGAGCTTTGAACTTTACAAATAAGGAACACACCACTGCCTTTGTGAGGGGCCAATCATGACTCCTGAGCAGTATTGTAGTCAGGAAGAGAACCTACCAAATGCCAATAATGTTTATTTAAATATATTATTCAGTTGTACTGTACTTAAAGCTCCTATCCCATATCATACTATGGGCCAATGTTTACGCTATTTTCTTTTTGACAAATTAAGTCTGAAAAATTGTCTGCTATTAAAGTGCTTGGCTAGTTTGGCTTAACCTGCAGGAGTTTCTAAAGGCTTGTGTAATGTGTTTTGCTGCGAGGAAGGAAATACATTCATTATAACTGAAAACTGTTAACTATCAGAGCAAATGGTTCTGAACTTGAAGAGCCTGACAGGAGAGATTGGAGTCTGTGACAGGTAGACTAAACAACACAACTGTGATTTTTACAAATCATCGTGTTTCATTTTTAAAAGAGAAAATGTTTCAGTATTGAAGATTCCCTTCTCCTTGGATTAATGGGATCTGGGGGAGACTTTCCAATGTTACAGTGTTTTGTTTTCGATCCCCAAAAAGTCTTGAAAATGAGGCTTACAATGGTAAAGCCAATATGGTGGTTGTTTCAATGCTAACTGATATTTGTATGTGTGTATGGGGTCATGGTTGTGTGTCATACTGCAGCTCAGGTCTCGGAGTGGAACAGTGTTGAGGTTTTCCAGCAGTTTGAGTCCCACCAAGTTTGGGTCATCACAAAGTTTGATCAGCTGCACCAGTGACTCCCGCCCATCAGACGGCCTGTAGACCTGCTTCTCCACTGCAAACACACACATACATGTCCTGAGGTTTGATACAACATACACAAAGACATTTTTCAGAAGTGAGACGTGTGACCTCTAAAATGCAAATGAACTCCGTTCTCACCAGGCTGCAGCTCCTGGGTGGAGACCAGCAGTGCCTGAACCACAGCAGAGGAGACCAGCTGAGCTACGGTGCCTGCAGACAGACGCTGAGCTTTGATGAAGGCCTGAGCCTTCCTGAAGCGCTCCTGGTGGTCTGACAGCAGCAGCTTCTCCAGGACTGAGTAAGGTTCCTCTCTGCAGATCTGACTGAAGGAGCACTGCAGCTCCTGAAGAGAACAATGGACATGGACTGGCTTGATCGGCAAACAAAAAACATTTCTGTCTTGTTGTATGTACAGCTGTGACCAAAGTTTACATACATTTGTAAAGACCATGTATATCAAGGCAGTTTTGAGTTTCCAGTGACTCCTATAACTTAATTTTCTATGATGGAATCACTGAAACTCATGCCTCTTTGTCACAAAAACAATCATGTATTTTGTTGCTTTTATTACCTCCACCAAGGAGGTTATGTGATGGCCAGAGTTGGTTTGTTTCTTTGTTTGTTAGTGTGCAAAATAACTTGAAAGTAATGGACAGATTTGGATGAAATTTTCAGGAAATGTGTGAAATGGGGCAGACAAAAGGGGCAGAAAAGATCCAAGAGAGAAGGACAACAATCCAGGAGTCAACTTAAACCTATTGTATAAGCTCGTACTCATTATTCACAGGAATATTGTATTTATTACTGGTGACTGTGCTGATGTTTACTGGGTAGAAGAAGGTACGTACCTTGGACAGCTGGTAGAGGCTTAGGACTTGTTTGCAGTAGTTGTTGCCATGCCGACATTGATCCACCAGTTTCTGGAGCTGGACAGCGACCTTATCTTCAGGAAGAGGCAGCATTACAAATGAGGACAGGCTGCTCAGTGAGGAAGCTGGAGGACACAGAAAAGAAAGAAAGAAAGGCTGCTATTGTTTGTGCTTTAAAACATGCAAGACAGAAACATTTGTAGAAAGTAACTAAGTATAGCGGTCAGAAGGAGGCTTACAGCTAGTAATGCTCGTCCTTGCTGGAGCGTCTGATGCCTCTTCAAGCGGTTCAGGGTTCAGTTCTCCAGATGCCAGGCCTTGGCAGCGCAGCACCACCCACATGTCTGGGTGGTACAGAGAGAAGTAACGGCAGACACGACTGGCTTCGTGGATACTGCCTTCATCTAACAACTGACCAATCAGTGTTGTCAGAATGCTCCTCTCCTCTGGACTTAATGCTGAGTCAATCTTCAGCTCCTCCTGCTTCTCAGAGGGACCAGGGAGTCCCTCCAAACTGAGGCACTTCTCTGTATTCAGGTCTGTGATATTGGAGAAGGAGAATTCCTTCATGAGCACTTCGTATGTGTTCATTTCAGGGGTGACAGCTGGTGGTGGCAGGTTAAAAACACTCTCCTTCTCTATGGCCACTGTGAAGATGTACTTTTGGACCCGGCTGAGCCATAGCTTTTTTTCCAGGCTCTCCAGTTTATCAACAGGAGTCAGGCTGAGTAGGGAGAGCCAGTGAGCAGCAAGCACAAACAGCAGGCAGCGCTCCTGGACGTCCAGCAGCTTCACCTGAGCCTGTGCATCCACAGGGGAGTCAGCAGTCTCTACTTCAGCCTGGGACAGGAAGAACTGGGACGCAGATTCTGGATCAGTGTTGTTAGCCTTTAGCTGCTCATGGCATTTCTTCCAGAAACTGATCCGCGTCTCCAATCTCCTCCACTGTCGTTTGGTCTTCTGGGAGTTTACTTCCTGAAGTAGCTTGAGGTAAGAAAGAAAAAGAGTGTTAAACATGACGCCATAAAAAATTAAAACAAAGTTTACCAAGTCTAGAAGGTGTAGTGGAGGGAACTTCAGCGTGCTTGATGATTCAGACTATATTTACTGTCTTGCATGAGTATGGAAGGATGCCCTATTTAATATTTTAAAAATAACTACTCTTTTTAATTGTACCACATTGACAGAGAGTATTGATGATATGTATGCGTGTACGTATGTCAGATGCACAGAACAGAAGATTATCATAGCAGCAGGATCTTTAAATGGAATATGGCGTATAATGCAAACAAAATTCTGCCAGGTTTTCAATATCATGGTTTAGAGTAAAATTTTCATATGACTTAAGACTTAAAACATATGACTACCCCTACTGAATCTTCTAAAACATGGGTGAAGGAAGTATTGTATTGGTGGAGCCTGAATTAAATAGAAACCACAATGTGTACTGGTGAGTCAGACCTGGCTGAGCAGCAGGTGATGCACGGGCAGACCAGCCAGCAGGGCAACCTGCCTGGCCTGGCTGTAACGGCCCTCGGCCTGCAGAGCATCCACTGTAGCCTGGAACTCCTCCTGCTGGACGGAGGGAGGACTGCACTGCAGCAGCCTGGGAGACAGGCTGACCTCTGACCCCTGTAGCAACTGACTCAGCTGACTCAGCTTCCTAAAGTCTGGACCTACACACACATAACAAATACAAACACATAAGAATGACAAATTTAAACTTTTGCCTGTTTAAAAAAAGGTTTTTAACAGTTTTTTTAAGGTTGGTATTTTGAAATGTGTTTTAATGCCTCCAGACGGATCACAGGTCAGAAAGAACCACATTTTGCAAACGTGTGATTGGACCAACTCATAATCAGTCACCTGCCGAGCTGCTACTGACAGATTCTGATGGTTTGGGAACATACGCTCACATCTCACCATTTGATTTGAGGAGTTTGTCGACATCAGCCAGGAGCTGCAGTAGCCGGTGAAGGTCGTACTGGGAGGAGCAGTGCTGCAGCATAGTGAGAAGCAGCACAGAGGCCTGGCTCTCCACCCACTGCAGGGGGAGGCCTCCTGAGGGTGCTGGGCCACTGTTCCTTAGCTATATCAGCAGGAAGGTGGAGGAAGCCGATTAGAGAAGATGGATGGTCAAACAGTTGCAGAAAGTGGTGTTGTGATTTTGGCATACAAACTTTGTATCAAGCACTCTGTGGCGGTACTGGATGAATATTGGTACTAAAAGTGAAAAGTGTACCACTGCTTGTGCGTACCTATCTGTTAATGTGACTCAAGAGTTCAGACTTGTGCTGTCTTGACAGTAATACAGAAATGTCACTAGGGCTGACCGAGTAAGATTCCCAGAATGTTTATAAAAAAGTCACAAAGTTGGAAATCTTACATTTTCTTGCAGAGATTTGGGGATAACTTCTATACCGCCCACTACTTCCTAGTGCCTGCTGTAGCCCACTAGTTGATGAAACCAACAAATCTATATCAGCCTAAACCAGTGGTTCTCAACTGGTCCAGCCTCAGGACCCACTATATCTCTATTAATAACAGTCGCGACCCAAATTGTTGAAGTTTGCTGTTCCTGTCATTTGGGTGTGGTCTCAATGCATTTTGATACAACTTGGGAAAATTCTGGCTTATTTTTTGCTCATTTTAGTATATGTGGACACTTTTGCTAAGTTTTGGGGCATATTTTGGCCCATTCTGACAGATTCTTAGCACATTTTGCTTCATTTTTGGCACATTTTTAGCATAAATTTCTCCAATAAGCTGGCAGAGACATATCTAGAGGTTAATAGTGGACGAAATATCCTGCTATTGAAAGCAAACTGTGTCATAAGAGACACATCCTTTAAAAAAAGACCTTATACCACTACTTTTTGGGGTGGGGGGCATGCTTCTGCGACCCTCTAAAAATGGCTTTGCGACCCACTTTTGGGTCCCGCCCCACCAGTTGAGAACCACTGGCCTAAAGCAAATACATAATCTCTGAAGTTAACAAGCATTCTCCTCTCTTCAGTTGCACAACGAGATTCTGTCTATGAATATCACAAAGAGAACTGTCAGGCAGACAAAGTTTATTGTAAGGGCCCTTTCAAAAGAAACAAACAGCTACATGAACCTTTGTTAGTCTTCCCGATTTGATTTCCAAGCATCATTAGCTGCTGTGAATTTAGTGAATTAGTTTAGTGAATGCAATCTATGTTTTGGCAGCTGCAATGGAATGTGAGATATGTGGGATGTATAAAAAGCACCACCAAAAAAAGGTTTTCTAAACTATTTTAACTCACGAGTACATTTCCATATAAAGAAAAGCTCACATGAAACACTTGTAAAATGTCTATTGTGATGGACTCATGTTTTTGTATTTTTGCGAAGTGGATGTCTGGTCAGCTAATTTATTATATTTTCTGTGAAATGAAGTGTCCTCTGTGGTGGTGTGGTTGGTGGGACTCACAGTGATGAGCGTCCTCTGGAAGTCCAGCAGCTTTGATTTGGCTCCAGTGAAGTTCCGATAGTCACAACACAACTCAAACATTCTCAACACCAACACCAGAGGACAGTCCTGAGAGACAAGCAAACACTTTGAGCTATTTGTAGTACTGACTGTTTTTTCAGTTGAATGTGTTGCATATTAAAAGAATTTTCCCAAATGAAAAGATGTAATGCCACATGAGAAAAAAAACAGGTGTTATATATAATTTAATACTATATTATAATATAGTATTAAAAATAGAGCTCCAATCCAGTATTGATCGTCCTTTCTTAAAGACTTTTCATGACTCTCTTAAACAGCACCTGACCAACACAAGTACGACCTGCAAACATCTACCATCAGAAAAGAAAGTAATCTTCACCAGACCAGACAGAAGAGAGACATGCTGTAGGGCATTCATCTAACGTTTTCAAATCACACATAACGTCTCATTTTCTTCTCTTCTCATCTCATAATTTTACCCTCTGGAGCAGCTCAAAGCCTCGTAGAAGGGGCCTGACACAGCCACGCCCCAAAAGCGTCCTCCAGATGATTGACAGGTCATGCAGGGTCCATTCATGGTGCTCGGGGGCTTCAGCTAGGTGGGAGGTTGCTTCCCGAGAGGTGAGATCATCGACCGAGGTGAGGACCCACACACAAAGGCATGGCAGAAGCTCTGTTCCCTGTAAATCAGACAGACTGGTCAGTGTCATGAACCACAATATAGGGCGCAAATCAGCGTTATTTTTGGCACTGAGCTTCAAGATAGGTTAAAACGTAAGGTAGATTCTTAAATTTTACACTGGTCGTCCCCTTAAAAGTGATAAAAATGTCTGACTGGCACAAAGTTCAGTGTGAGGCTGTAGAACAACTTGGCAGAGCCAAGATTGTATAAGCTTGCCATGATTAGCCATGATTAGTAAATGTCTCATACTTCAGAGGACCACAAAATTAGAGTTCATCTTAAGAGGGATATCTCAAGCTCCTTGGTGGAAGTATGCTCCTTGGTAGAAGTAAGCACTCAGAGAGCTCTCTGAGCTCTGAGTGCTTTTCTAGTTTTGGTATTGAATCTGGTATAGGAAATAATCCATCAGAAGTTCTGGAGATAATTCTCACACAACACACACTTGTGCAAATACTATCTCCACATGTTATCTGTGAGCAGCGATTTATCATCCTGTAGTGATGAAAAGAATGTTTTGTTGCCTCTGGGCTTTTCTCTTATTTAAGTTTAATAGGCTGGTTTGATTCTAGTTTTGGTCACTTGCTGAGAAGACTCAAATTTTTTTATTTTATCTGGGTATGGACAGTTCTAAAGAAAAAAAATGAATTGTATGTTGAGTCGAAAAGAAATTGCAGTGTAAAATAAAAGCTGTGAAAATAAAAAGATGCTTGCTACTGCCATTCCTCTAACCCCTCCTAAACTACACAGCCTCCTAGCTTTTCAAGCCAATAAGAATTTTGTTCATTTGGTAAATAGGAACTGAGGAAACAACAGTCGTCCTGCTTTAACTTTGCACAAACCTGACCCCTGACTGAAACAGCAGTTTCTGGGTGAGTACAGTACCAGTCAAAGGTTTGGACACACCTTCTCGTTCAATGGTTTTTATTTATTCTGATTATTT
Organism: Dascyllus trimaculatus; assembly: GCA_024666655.1. NCBI lineage: Eukaryota > Metazoa > Chordata > Actinopteri > Pomacentridae > Dascyllus > Dascyllus trimaculatus. The sequence continues at coordinate 33,304,742 of CM045448.1, forward strand.
TCTACATTGTAGATTAATACTGAAGACATCAAAGCTATGAAAGAACACATTTGGAATTATGTAGTAAACAAAAAGTGTTAAACAAACCAGGATATGACATACACAAACCCTTTTTGCTTTGATGACAACTTTGCACATTCTTGGCATTCTCTCAATCATGAAGTCATTCCTGGAATGGTTTTGAATTAACAGGCATACCTTGTCAAGAGTCAATTGTGGAATTACTTGCCTTCTTAATGTGTCTGAGACCATCAGTTGTGTTGTGCAGAGGTAGGGTTAGTACACAATGGATAGCCCTATTTGACTACTTTTGTAATTCATAGTATGGCAAGAACCACTCAACTCAGTAAAGAGAAACGACAGTCCATCATTGCTTTAAGACATGAAGGTCAGTCCATCTGGTAAAACTTCAAGAACTTTGAATGTATCCTCAAGTGCAGACACAAAAACCATCAAACGCTAGAGAGTGTGCAAAGCTGTCATCAAAGCAGTAAAGGACTGCTTTAAAGAATGTAAAATATAAAACATGTTCTCGTTTGTTTAACATGTTTTTGTTTACTACATGATTCTATATGAGTTCTTTCATAGTTCTGATGTCTTCAGTATTAATCTACAATGTAGAAATTCATTAAAATAAATAAGAACCATTGAATGAGAAGGAGTCTCCAAACCTTTGACTGCTACTGTATGTTTTTATCTGCCTTTCAAATTCTGATGAAATCATGACTTGTCTGTTTGACTTTGCTGCCTTGTGAAGCATTTTGTAACTTGGATTTTGCTCTATAAACACAAAATATTAACATGAATAATATCTCGATGTGTATTTGGTCCATTTACCTGTAGACAAGCAGCCAGTATAGCTAGCGTTGGGCAGCGTTGCACCAGTGCCTGATGTAGCAGGTACCTGCAGGGTGCCAGCTCCTCCTGGCTCTGCAAGAGGACCTGGAACAGCTCCCTCGGGTGCTCCGGGCTCCCAGATGCCTCCTCTGTTCTCAGAGACCCTGACAGCTCCTCAGGGTCACAGCCCCTCCTCTGATAGTACACCTGGAGGTCCTGAAACGCCAGGCTCAGTTGGGCCTGCAGGGTGGGCTCAAACTGAGTCACCAGCGACCTCACCTGTAGGAAAAATGAAGCCTCCACGTGACTGACTTCTGAACACTTAAATATGAAGTCTTTGTTTTTGCCAGAGATGTAGTTGCCTAGTTCAGCATAAGAATAAGGATAAAAATAGAGCTGCACATAAACCACTATAACAGACTGCAGTCAAATATTCTGACCGTCTGCCCATGATGATACATGTCATGCCAAGTTATCTTCTGAGGCGTGGACTATGACGCAGGATTTGAGGTTATTGAGGTAACTGAAGGTTTAACCCTTGGTTTTTCAGGATGGTGGTTCATTTCTTACAGGGGTACATTACCATGATAACGTATGCTCAACATATAACCTACTCTGGAACAGGTTATGTTTGAGATAACAGACCAACGTGTACTAAAACACCCCCTACTGACCAACCAATTCACATTGAAAATAGCATCACCATTCCCGAAGGATTCCATGGAACTGGTTGCGCCGACAGTAAAACAGGAAGCTCTAACCAGCTCTGTGTGACCACTTAGCCTGACTGTGGTTGTTAGGCTTAGTGAAACCAGATAGCGAAAGCATATACTGGGTATGCCGAACTTACTTTGTACTACAGGCTTCTGGAGCTTCAGTGTAAGGATGTTATGGAGGTGTGTGTGTGTGTGTGTGTTTACCTGCTCGGGTGGGAAGTTGTGCAGTTGGACAAAGAGTAAGAAGTGGATGAGCTGTCTGTCATCGGCGCAGTGGGTCGGATAAACAGAGCTGAGGTTCAGACTGTGGAGCTGGCAGAACTGAACAGGCAACGCCCACTCCTGAGCCGCCTCATATGATGATCTGATGGAACAACACACACATAAGCAATCCATGCCTGTGTTACAAAACTTGGCAACTTTCAAAAAGTTTTGACGATTTTTATTGATTCTTTTCTTAAATAAATATAATGACTGACAATGTATTTGTTTTTTTCCATTAAGTTTACTGGAATTGTTATTTGATAGTTATTTTTCATCCATTAAACAAATCTACAGATCTGTAGCTGACCTGCTGGTCTATCATAACATTACCTGTCTGTCTCTTTTATCAACTATTAAATGAACCAAAAATGCCAATAAATTTGATAAAAATCTATTTTTTATCCTTTTTATTTGGTAGAGCAAAGACTTTAAACAGCTTTAAATATGTCCCTGTTTTACAATCCAGCTAAAAAAGTAGAAGGGTATATGCAGTGTATTACAGATGTTCCCTGCAAAACTACATTCAGCTGCAAAGGCAGGTTAAAATTCATCTGCAAAGGAAGAGCCCATTACCTGAAGACTAAGTAAGAAGTGTCAGTTTGGCCCTGTCAATCCAACTTTGGAAAAATATACGTTTAGAACTTAAGGATTTCTGTTGACATGAGTACTGAGGAGGTGTAGCTAACCTGCTGATGCCCCTCTGCTCCAGACTGTCTGTCACCGCAGCTTCCAGGTAACCAATAAGCTCTTCTGCTGCTCCAGACTCTCCCTCCACCAGCTTCACACCTTTAGACACTGAAATGAAACAGCAGAGGATGAGTGTGTGTGTGTTCATCCAAAGTGTGTATGGCTCAGCCAATAATTATTCCTGCCCATACCAAACATAAACAAGTGACAAAAGCTGGTAAGACACTGCATCAGAGATAAATGTGACCTATTTCTGATACTGTGGGTTACATTTCCCACTAAAAATGCCACATCCAGAATGACACACACCTTCACATACTGTTACATTTTTTTGAGAAAATGTAGCATCTGTACCCCTCCATGTGGTCCGGGGATATTCTACCCTGTTCTAGAGCATTCTAATAGACTATAAGAGCTGATGCAGCAGTTCCCTTGTCAGTTATTAGGTAATTGCAACTAAAAACCAAAGGGCTTAGTGAGCTTGCTATCGGCTATGGCTGCTCACAACATGGGGAAAGGCAATTAACCCATATCCAAGAGTTTTCAAGTGCCAGAAACCACAGTACAAATCACCATCAAAAAGCATAAGGAGGTCCACATGATGTAACATCTGAAAAGGTGTGGTAGAAGCCAAGAACAGCATCCCCACGGTCAAGCATGGAGATGGGAATGCAATGCTTTGGGGAGGGTTTCCAGCCATCCAGCCAAGTAAATGGCATTATGAGAAAAGAGAGGAGCACTAAGATTCTGGAGGAAACTTCAGGCAGTCTGCAGAAAAACTTGAACCATCTAACAAGACAATGATCTGAAACACACAGCCACAGTAATAAAGGAATGGTTAATAGAAAACAATACACGATTTTGGACTGGCTTAGATCGACATCGAGAATCTATAGAGGGAGCTGAAGACCACAGCAACAGAGAGGAAGACCTGGATATCTGGAGATGGTTACAAAAGTGGTTCAAAATCCCAGTGTATAGAAGGCTTTGCACTGATTGCTGAAATGTATGAAAGTATGAATAATTTTGGATACAGCATTTTTAGTAGAAGCGTAAAAAAAAAAGAAATTGTTCCAGGTTTTTCATTTTATCTCTGGGACAATGTCTTCCCTCTTTGTAAACTCATTTGCGTCATTTTCAGCCAGAAGAAACCTACTGTTTAAATACAAAAAATCCCTATAAATCAAAATTTGACATGGCAATGAATACTTTTGTACTTAGCTGTAGATGCTGGAAGAGTGTTTGTGTCATGTGTTTACCCAGAGTGTGTAGATGCAATGATGGAGAGCTGTGCGTGTTGCGTTGGTTCAAGTGCTGCAGGATGACGTTCATGGCTCTGATGTCAACTCTCAGCTTGAGGCTGCAGACCCCCAGCAGCTCACAGAAACAAACAACAGCCGACACCACAGATGGGAGATTAAAACACTGCAGGGCCAACCTGTACACCTGCTGACCGGCCCACTGCAACCTGAAAAACACACACACACACGTGTAAACAGCTCAAGTTGTGTAGCAGAACAGTGTTTTTGTCTTTTTTCCTGCTCCAATAATTCTCTCACTAGACTCAACTAGACTTTGTTGAGGACAAAGGCTGTAGTTGAGTGTTTCATACTCACAGCAGGCCGATGTCACCACTGCCACTCAGCTGCTGCACAAGGAAGGTAGAATAGGCAAAGGAGGGTCGGCCATGACGGAGGAAGTACAGAAAGTCCAGGTTCTCCACTAGCGCAAACCTACTGACCAGATGGGGGCTGGAGAAATGAGGCAACTCTGATGTTTCTGTGGAGAAACACCACAAAATGTATGCACAGTTTTACTCAGCCAGAAGCTCTGTGTACCTCTGCTACATCTACTAACACTACTACTACTTCTGCTTTTATTGCTGACACTATTCTATGTGTGCTATTACTGTCCTACTTCTGTTAATGCTTCCTGTTACTAATGTAGTACTGCTGCACTGTCTTCTATTACTGCTACTGCTAGTACTTAGAGTATTACTGCCGCTCCTACTGAGGCTATGTGCCAAAAAGAAGAATGCAACAAAGAATTTAAACAAGAACAGAGTGGTTTAGCCTGAGTCAGTGGCATGGGACCATGATGTTGCAGTAACCTTCATAGTAAGTTTCAGATCTTACCGGTGGAACTGAGGGTATTTGCTGCCTGCCATCCAAACAGTTTAGATGGATCCAGGGGGTGGAGTGACTGAGGAAATACAGTACAAGAACTCTTCTGGTAAGCACAAAGCAGTCAAGATGCTAAGAGCACTCATTAAAACCAGCTCTTTGGGGGCAGCAGCAGTGTAATTCCAGGTGTAACTCTGGAACAGGACATTATTTGGCACTTGCAAGTTTAGTGCTGACAGGCCTGAGTGTACCTGCAGGAGGTGGTAAACAGAGATGTCCGAGTACGGGCTGTTTCCTCGGGGACCGGCAGAGAACAAGGCAGACTTCAGTTTGGGATGGGGGCCCAGCGCCATCTTCAGGAGCTGAGGGTCAACTGTCCTTTCCGACCTGCCCGACCTTTCGCCCTGAACTATCACCTGCACATAGAAAGCAAATGGAGAATGGTTGAGGCACGTCATCCTTGACCATTCAATCTTAGAAATCATTATTACAGACTAAGTGGGACACAGTGCTGTAAAAGTAGTGATTACTATATATGAAAATAAATAAGGGAGGGTGTTAATGAGAGGGACAGCTGTGGTATTACACTCATAACTGACTTAGACGGACATTACACAACGCAATATCGAGGTAGCCAACATCAACGCATCTTTTATTTTTCCTCGACTTTATGTGGATGGCATCCTCTCCTGTCCTGAATCCTGCCTGACGCGGCAATATGACTGAGAGGAACACTAGGCAACTGGACAGGCTGGTGAAGAAGGCTGGTTCTGTGCTCGGCAGGAGTTTGGACTCACTGAGGACCGTGGTTGAGAGATGCACACACAGCACAGCACATCCTGAACAATGTCAGCAACCCCCTTCACAACATCCTGGCTGGACAGAGGAGCAGCCACAGTGAGCGGTTCATCTCAATGCACTGCGGGACTGACCGGTACAGGTTCACACAGCCATCAGGCACCACAACACCTCGGTTAAGGGCAGAGGCTCATGACTTGAACTGCTGGCTGCCACGCTCCAGTGACTTGACTGTGCAATAATCCTGGGTCGGCCAGAACCCAACCACCACTTCTTCATGTTTATTTTTATTGTTATACTGTGCTTATTCTTTTAATATTCTTTTTTAGTCTACCGGCACCATCTGTTCTTCCTTTCTTGTAGCATAACTTGGTTTTTCCACCTTATGTTTCTTAGATCTAATATGTGTGAGCTACTGGATACTGTAATTGCTCCTACATGATGTTTTCTACATTCCGAGAAACTACCATTGCACTTGCTTTTTGTCTATTGTGTATGTTGTGCATATTATCACTGTTGTCCTTTTATTACAGTTAATTGAAATAACTGAACTATTACCTGTATAAAAAAAAAAACAAGTAGAGACGTTACCTATGCACAGTGTTTACCTGATTGATTCCTCCAGGGGCGAACATGACGGCAGCCAGAGCCAGCAGACTGTGTCCCTCTAACAGCAGACTGCTGAGAGACGCCTGGCTGCCTGGTAATAGCACCTGAGCACTGGTTAAACTGGCCTGGAACACCAGTCCTGGATCTGGAACATCAGGCACAGCAACAAACAGAAAACCAGTCAGAGGGAAGAATCATTTTAAAATAATGTACCTCAGCGATCTAGAGGAGCATCAACTTACAAAGCAAGATGTTGATAGTGTTGCAAGTAGCAGGCAAAAGTTTTTGATCAGATAACGGCTTAAGAAGGATAGACAGTAAATGAATGACTCGATCTGGTTCACAATATAGTTACAAAGGACTCAGACGGATGTCTTTAAAATGGGTCAAAATGACTTACTTATGAGTGGACAATGAGACCTGACTTTGTTTAATAATCTGAATTTATATACTTATACAGTACAAAAATCTTCTGTTTTTGCATATTTCCCTCACTTAAATGTTCCAGATCATCAAACTAATACCTATATTTATTGAATATTATACAGAGATAACGCACAAAACACAAAATGCCATTTTTAAAATATGGTTTATTGAAGAATTATTCTTTTCTCTGCAGAATAGCTGTAATTTGGTCACATTAGATGGTTTTCCATCATGAACTACCCTTTCAAGGTCTTACCACAGCATCTCAATTAGTTTCAGGTCCAGACTTTGACTTGGCCTCTCCAAGACCTTAATTTTGTTTTTTCTGAGCCACTCAGAGGTGGACTTGCTTGTGTGCTTCAGGTCATAATCATGCTGCATAAACCATTTGTGTTGAGCTTTAGGTCATGAGCTGATGGGTGGATATTATCCAGGAGGATTTTCTGATAGAGTGCAGAATTCATGGCTCCATCAGTTATGACAAGTCGTCCAGGTCCTGTGGAAGCAAAGTAGCCCCAAACCATCACACTACCACCACCATGTTTCACTGTTAGTATGATGTTCTTCTTGTGGAATACAGTATTAGCTTTACACCAGATGTAACGGACCCATGTCTTCCAGAAAGTTCCACCTTTGACTCATCAGCCCACAGGATGTTATCCCAGAAGTCTTGGAGCTCTTCTAGATATTTTTTTTGGAATAGGTCCACTGGTACACTGGTACGAACTTTTCGGTTCTTTTTGATGCGCCTTGCAGCTCTCCCATGGATGCTATTTTTGTCCATTTTTTTCCTTATTGTGGAATCTTGTAGATGGTCCTTAATTGAGGTCTGTGAGGCCTTCAGTTCTTTTGATGTTCCTCTGGGTTCTTTTGTGACCTCCTGGATTAGATGTTGACGTGCTCTTGGAGAAACGTTGGTGGTTGGTCCACTCCTGGGAAGGTTCTCCACTGTTCCATGTTCCTCCATTTGTGGATAATGTCTCTCACTGTGGTTCTTTGGACAGAGGAGCAGTTCTCCAGTCTGGAGGCTTTGTAACCCTTTACAGGCTGATAAATGTCAAGGATTTTGTTTCTCATCTGTTCTTGAATCTCTTTAGAACGTGGCATCATGTGCTGCTTTTAGAGACCCTTTAGCTACTTTACAATACCAGACAGGTTCTATTTAGTGATGGTTAGTTTCAACAAGACTGGCAGTAATCATATGTGGGTGTGGATGGTGAAACTGAACCCAACTGCAAAATTAATTTGGTCATTTGGTAGATTGATAGCTAAGGGGCAATTACTTTTTCACATTTGTCCACCCCACATAGAGTAATGTGGGGTGGACACATGATGTTATTTTTCCTTCAAAAAATAAAATCATCATTTAAAAACTGCTTTTTGTGTTTTCTTGGGTTATGTTTGTCTCAAATTAAAATTAGTTTGATGATCTGAAACATTTAAGTGTGAATAACATGCAAAAATAGAAGATTATACTTTTGTATTTCTATATTTTGTTGCTGGTTGTTCTAAATATGGATTAGATGTGGATTTCTACCTTGTATCAGTTTTTTGTTTGTGAGTGTGTTGTGTCTAAAAAACAGTTTTCTACATGTACACAGTGTAAGAAATGAAGATAAAGTAAATGAAAAAAATAAATCAAATTAATACAATTTAATCAATTTAAACTGAATTAAACTATTCTAAAAACAGGCTTCATCTACATTTAACTGATGTAATCCAAGTTGTTCTAAACTTATGTTTTACATTCTGTTTGTCCTTGATCTGATCTAAAAAGTATGTGTGGTATCTGCAGCGGCGTGGTACCTGACAGATCCCTGGTGATCTCCTGGATCTTCACCAGCATCTCAAACCACGGCTGACCCTCAGACAGATTCTGATTGGTCAGGAGGGGACAGTTTCTGGGTGTCAGTCTGTGAAGAGGAGACTCAGGCTCATGAGCAGCTCATGTAAAGATATTTTACAATTAATGCACTGGCAGTAAAACTGAAATATAAACACATCACTGAGAACCTAACAAGCACACATGACGCTTTCAGAACCCTCACACACACCTGTAGTGCTCCAGGTAGGTATAGAGCAAGTACTGAAGGTTGTGTTCCAGACAGAAGGTGATAAACACGCTGTGGAGGTCAAGGCCGAGGGGGGAGCGGAACTGAGGGATGGGAGGGGATAGAGCCATCAGCCCTCCACCTTGAGCGAGCCTCCATAACAGCTGCTCCAGGTCAGCCAGCTCTTCCTGAATGAACAGAAATCTCCTGGAGGAAAAATCACAGATGTAAACCAAAATGAAAATCTTTGTCAAAACATCAGATACAAATCACTCATCAGAGTTCAAAGTAAAAACAGTTTATCCATGTGTGTGTGATATTAAGACTGCACATAAACACAAAAATAATGTGAAATGCAGCATGACATTACAGTAAAACCTTATTTAAAGTCTTGCTGACAAATGATGGAGGATCTATGAGGACCTCTACAGTACACATTTACTTAGGTGGAAGGTTAAAAAAGCATATCCAGGTGACCGCTTTTGCAGGGTTCCTGGTGGTGTTAGTGTTCTAGAGCTGTATTTCTGGGACTAAGTCTCTAATTTGTTTATCATGTGCATGTACAAGTACAAGAATGCAAGCAAATCTTGTTTGGATTGAGATTCCTTCCAATGACTTCCCACTATTCCACAGATCTGCAGGTGACAGTAACACACTAAGCTAGAAGAGAGCTACTGAATATGGATATAAACACTGCTGGGTTTAAAATACTTAAATGCTGTTTGCAAATGCCTTATAAGAAAGGAAACACACTCATAGAGATTTTTTTAATTGTTTGCAGCTTACAGAAAAAAATAACGCAAGACAGACTGGAGTTTCCTCCATTGAGAATCTATAAGCCTATATCTCATATTTATGGTCATCAGAGGACCCAAAGAGTTCAGATGGTCTCCAAAAACTCTTACTTTCCCCTCTCACTATCTGTTAACCAAACAAGGCTTTCTATGAAGACCGATGTCATTTTCTAAGAGAACTGATCATTGAATTTTCAATGTTTTTATACACATTGATCCGTTATCTGGAACCTAACATGCTCTGGAGGTGTGCAGCATACGTTACCATGGCATTGTAGCCAGTAAAAAAGTAAACTACTGTTGTAGCCCTGAACACCCAAGGTTAAACCTGAAGCTACCTCTCTCATCCCAAATCCTACTTTGCAGTGCAGGCCTCAGGAAAAGCCCTTATTTTGGTGTGAGAAACTGAAATATGCTAGTTGAAGCACTGTGTAAGAAACCAAGGGAATCTTGCTTGTATTCATCTTATCCAGGGTTCTGAATGCTGCCAACTATCTGCTCAGGCACTGCTCCAGCCAAGTTTCTTAACAGAGACACAAAACAATGGTGCCAACAAAGGCGTCTCACTTTTGCAGCAATGAAGAAACTTCAGTGTTTATGTGATGCAAGACTTAAATATACTTGGTCGTTTATATGTACAGACCAGTTGCAGTCTCCTGCAAGACACAGACTTGCCAACATGTAGAGTGGAGCAAAAGCAAAACAGTTTCATAACTGTCCGTCTGTGTTTGTACCCACGTGTACAAGTTCTCTGTGGCCCATGTAAATATCATATCCCAAATATGATCATAAACAGGAGACAACCCAAAATCTGTACACTTCAGCACATGTAGATGCAGTCAGTGTTACTCATTTATCAATCGGTCTGCAAACATTTTTGTTTTGAAATCAAGCTCATTCCATTTCTGCTGGTTAATACTGATCACAATGGCGACATTCGCTCCTGTACCTCGCCAACAGGTCCAGGATGTTCTCCCTCATGTAGGTGCTGCAGACTGTGTTGTTGTTAACAAGCTCTGAAGATAACTCCGGCCACTGGCAGGCACCAGACGTCTCAGTGTTCTGGATCCAGTTAACCACGCGAATGTGGTCGTGGAGCACGGTCAGGTAATGCCACAACACCGAAGAGTCACAGGAACTCAAGTCTAATGAACAAAACAGAAGGAATCCCTGTGCATGACATTCTACAAAAAATAAAGATTCAGACTTTTATGAACCACTGTGGGAACTTGGTTCTGTTTTAATATTGACTCAGTGTTCTACCTGTGTGTTGGAGTCTGGATAAGTGGATGACTGTCTGGCAGCTCTGATCCCAGTTCCTCACCCAGTCCAGTCTCAGAGTCCTCCAGAGGCTGCCCTCCTCCTCAGGCCTCCTCTGTCCCACCAGCTCCTTTATAACCTCCTCACGATTCCCCTCTTTATGAGACATCCAAACAGCCCTGGAAAGATTTTGGATTCTCAAGGTCAAGATACAGATTTCATGTCTCCTCAGAGGCAGGGTCTAAATAAATACATGAGAATCATCTGGATTTCATTCATAACTGAAAGCCAAGATGAGAACAAGGGAAAATTCCTGACAACATTTCTGAGTTGTCCACATTTATACAAATTCACTTGTGTTTTACAGAATGCAGAACTGCAGGACATGCAAATAGACAGAAGACAAACAAACTAGAAACATCTCCTCTAATTTGACACAATTAGTGTTTTATAGCATTTTGTCTTTAGTGATCCGCTGAATCAGCCAGACGTAGGCAGCCTCTCCAGCATGAGCTAAAAGTTCAAATGCCGTTTTCAACCAACAGGAGCACTTAAAAAGTGTGCCACTGTCATGATCTGTGTTGTGCCAGCATAGCATCTTTACCTTTGTGACGAGGTGCTTGCTGAGCCGCGAAAAGCTGGCAGCGACCCAAGCTTCTCCATCTCCCTGATGAACTGAAAACTCTGCATCTCCTCTTCTGGGAAGTATCTCTGACTTGACAGCTTCTCTACCTGATCAATCAGTCATACAGAGGGTCAAAAAGACTTGGCAGGATGTATAGCAGAGAGCAATAAACATGGTGCTGCAGTCAGGTTCAATGGTTTAGTTGTTTTGAAGAAAACCTGCAGGACCAATAAGTCTGTGCTTTAATCGTAGCTTCAATACCAGACAGTCCACAGCTGATCAGTTGCAACAAACGGGAAGATATATGTGTTGAATACACAGTGGACCAAGGAAAAAATACAGACCATATTAAAGATAGCAAGAAAACAATGATGCTGTCAGTTAGGAAGATGAATTGTGTTCACTGTAAAATGTCAGACTCACCATTAGCTCCCGGATCTCCTTGTCATCTGTGTGCAGGCAGATACTGTGAAACTGGTTCCTCACACTAAAACCCTGGAGACAGATGAACACTGCAGTTTAATACTTGCTTTCTGTCAATCTGACTTTATTTAGACTTTAAAAGAGAAACACAAGGCTGAGCTCCACCTGAATGTAACATTAGCTGATTGCTAAAGCTAATATTAGCTGATTGCTAATGTGCTATAATGCCAACTGTATGTGGCATTATAGCAGTGCCTATAAAAAGTACCTTTAACTGCTTTTTAACATTGGATCCTGGTCAGTGTACTTGGGCTTTTTTGAAACAAATTCACAAAAAAGACTTTAATGTCAAAGTAAAAACAGATTTTTACAAAGTAATGTTAATTAATCAAACCATAACACCTAAAATAGGTTATTGCATAAGTATTAAGTATAGGTCTAAATCACTGCAATTTAACCCCATTCTTCTAGATGTCTGGAATGGGACCAGTGAGTGACTGACATCAAAAATGTTCCTTCAACACTTTCTATGTGAGCTGGTCTCTAGTTTTTGACCTGTGGAGGGAGCCAGTTCAGTTGTTTGCCCCTGCTTCCAGTCTTTATGATAAGGTAGGCTAACTACATTGTGATTCAGGCTCTGTAACTGACGCACAGACACCTAACAGGCTTATTTAAAAAATGCTGAACTTGCACCTGCTAACAAGTGTTGGATTTTAACATGCTGACATTTTTCACGTAACTTGTTGGCATTCCCATATTAGCCTGTTAACACGTGTACAGTTAGTTACAGTAATATAAAGAGAAATGTGACTCTGACTAACTGATTCCTACAGCGAGGTGATCCTACCATGTTGGTGAGGAGGGTTTTGGCCGTCTGTAGGTCTCTGCACTGCAGGCAAGAGAAAACCTGCTGCAGACCCTCCATCCTCAGAGCCAGCAGACGCTGTTCTGGCCGGCTCTGCCTCCGCAAGACGGCCTGAGCTCTAGGGATCTGATTGGTCAGGATAGACTGATGGATCACTTCCTGCAACAAACAAACATGCACACACATACAAACATGTGTCTTTAGAAGATCTGAGATTTCTGAATTTCCGAAACTTCATGCAAAATGTTCAACGTCAAAATTAATTTCTTTCTTTAACGTAAAAAAGGTTTCAAAGCAATTATAATATTTATTGTTTTCTGGACTAAAAAAAATGTAAAAGAGACAGCAGAGATAATCATTATGGGGTTAAATGTCACCTCTGTTGACAGCTGCCCCCACTCATCCTCCTGAGCCTCCTCCTGAACAGGAGCAGTATTGGTATTGAGCATGTCTCCTCCAGCAGACCAGGGGAATCTCTTCATGTAGCTCCTGAGCTCAATAACATACTGGTCCAGAATGTCCACGCAGCTCTGCACGTCTGAGTCCTCGTCTGCAGACACAACCGACCTGCTTCAGCTCTCAGCAAATAATAACAGGTGGCTTCAAACTGAACTAACAGTCTACATCTCAGGTGTGTATTGACTTACAGGATGTGCTGGACAGCACGGAGCGGATCTGTGTGTTGACGAAGCCCATGGTGATGTTTAGCAGCTGTTCTGAGAACTGTCGGCTCTGAGCTTCACTGTTTGAATCTCTGACAGCGGAACACAGCAAGTCCAATGCAGGACACAACTCCTGCACACCTGCATGTGCGCATGGACGTACACACACCGACACACACAGACACACACACAAAAGACCACAACAATTTTGATGAGGCATGTATGAAACTGCAATGATTATCCCATACCTTAACTCCTACCTCTTCAGGGAACATGGCACCTGTATAAGGCAGCTGCAGTCATAAAATACCATTGTATTGCTTGTAATCATCTCAGAGCATGAAATCAACACTAACAAAACAATACCTTCTTGTCATTTATAAAACTCTTAAAATCGTTTATAGATTTCAGATTTTTTTTTTAAATTTATGAAAATCTGGTCCGCTGTATAGCTCACTGAGTTAAGGCGCTACCATGTCAGCGCAGGTCGCCAGCAGCGGTCGTGAGTTCGAGTCCAGCTCATGACCCTTTGCTGCCACTCTCCCCTCTATGCTGTCTTTCACCCTGTCTGTCTCAATGAAAATGGAAAAAAAAAACTACCAAAAAAATGTATGAAAATCTCTCTGTGCACACTGATGTAAGTCATTTTTTTTCTCTGTCGAATGGACAGAATAAGCATCTCTGGTACTTTTATGGGAGTTTCAGCTAAAACAGCTCCTTAGTGGCAAAAAGACTTTTAGATCATCTATCAGCTCCTGGAAGTCAAAGCAATTCACAGCAGCTAACACCAACATTTTCCAGGGGAGCGCAACTTTGTGAGATCTTCTGGCTTCCCAAGTTGGGAGGCCAGTCTGAAAAACTACTTTTGCAGCATTATGGTCGACACATTTGAGGTAACTATATTCCCTCATCAGTCCTTAAGTCTCTTCTTGCTACAGCTAACTGAATGCATCTTGACCACTGTTCTGCTTCAAGCTCATACTGTGTGAACTAGCCTTGTCATTCTTGTGCTCCGGTACATCAGCAGCCCCAGGTATAACTGCATTCGTAGACTGCAGATGCCAGACTAGAAAATTCTGCTGTGAACTAGACATGAAACCCAGCATCATGACGTTACTGCAAAAATAAGCTATTATAACACGCTTCTCTATCGTTGTGTCTGTATTTATTTAGGGAGACAGTGAGGAACACTTGGGAGGTAAGTACTTTAATGGAATGATTCAATTAGACTGGGTATGATATAGCCTGGGGATGCTAAAAACCTGAGGTATGGATTTAAAGTCACTGTTTTGTAAAATTTGCATGTCACTGTCTTAGTAAAATAAACAATATAATGTAAAAATGACAGATTACATAAGTCATTAATATGTATGAGGGGTTTGAGGGTTAAATAATTGTGATATAATAATGTTTAATTTTAAAAACAGGGTATAAAGCGTGTATACGTACTGTCTGTGAGGCTCAGTGTGGAGGCTGCTGGCGGTTCAGCAGCACTGAACGTTGTTGAGGGGTTCAGTACATTTTCTTTGCTCTTTAGGTAGAAATCAACTGTGTCCAGCTGACGGTTCTTCAGTCCAGCCTGTAAAACACAAGCAAGTTTGCTAAAAAACCCACCAGAGAGACAGTTCTGATTTAAGATCCTCTGGATGTTGTGAACTCTGCAGTAGAGGATATGTGATGTGTGAGTAAAAGTGAGTGCTGCCTCCTACCTGCAGGGAGTGGATGGGGATGGAGCAGCGCCCCCAGCTGTTCAAGTGACAGACTGCATCCACTGTTGCTGCGCTGCCAAACAACATCAACCTGCTGAGCAAGTCCTGCTGGGACACGGAGAATAAGACCTGGAAGACACCGGCCTCTGGACACGGAGACAAACAGACAGACAGCAGTTTGTTCTGAAATGACTGAAATAATGACACGTGGAGTGATAGTCGTTTTTCCTTTACTTGGATAACTAACTGAGAAAATAATTGCAATCCGTGCAGTATTTTAGCTTCCTTTCAAACAGTCAAGAGAGCTTTTCCTCTCAAAAGGCATCGAAAAACAAGTTTAATGTTTTGGAATCATTTAGGCAGTCCAGTTAGTTATGAAAGCATTTTGCTCTGAACCTCACTCCTAGGATCTGAGGGTGCAGCACTGTGCAAGAAACATGAACTAAAACAGATTAGAAACAATCCATCAGTTCTTAAAAATGAGGTGGAAGAACAAAGTTAAAATCTGTCTGCTACAAAGCTGTGTGATACCGTGTAATGAGGAACTATAATCAAGAGTTCAGATGCATTCACTTTCAGTTTCGCCTCTAAATTAGTAGCTTACAGTAGATAATTTTGGAAAGCTGGAGGTTTGTTTTCAACCTGTCTGGCCATCTGACCACTTTGGATCCAGCCTTGTGGGACTGCTGAAGTAATATCAATATCTCAGATCTCAGTAAATCATACATCATAACTTTTCTAAACTATATCTTAGACTTTTAAAATAAGCAACACGTGTAAAAATGAAATGCATCTCCTTCTGAGGACTGTTTTAACTTATAAAACTGAAGGTTTCTGGTTTTGAGGTTAGCTGTCAAAGTTCATAAAGAGCTGTGTCAGTGGTTAACTTACTCCTCAGCAGTAGTCTGTGCTGTTTCCCTCCACAGCACTGTACCGGAGCCGCATCCCCCTCTGCCTGGTGGTAATTCACACTGCCGGACTTCACATCCCATAAGGCCACTGTGGTGTGTCTGTTGCCAGGCGTGGTGAAGGTCAGCATGGCAGAGAACTCAGAGACAGTGAGAAGCGATGCAGCGGATGGTTCGGGGACGGAGAAAGCAACGATCATCCCACCAGGAGGCACTACGCTTTGGGCTGATGACAGACCTGGGTGGGACTCCAGGTGGGGGAGCGAGGAGGACCAGGAGGCCCCAGCAGGCTGGGAGGGGGAGGTGGTAGGACGTTGGGCTCTGTTGTACATGGAGGCCAGACGAGCTTCCCAAGAGCTAGAGGTAAATTCAGTCAGATCAGAATCTATTGTTAGAGAAGAAGATGTGAAGGACTGATCGTCTTAATGAACTTCATAGTCATATTATTCATATATTATCTACAACAAATGGTGAAAAGGTTTCTCACAGCTCAACAAACCCCAGAGTGGCATATTTAAACTGACTGTTTCAACAAACTAATATCCAAACAGTTCTCAGTGTCCTGTCATATGAGACTAATGTTATAAAATGAATGTCTGCCTATGCAATAAATATATCGACTGAGTTGTATTCATAGTGTGTTAACAGTTTACTGTCTGAAGGTTTAGGAGCCACACCAATTTTAGCAATATTATCTCTGATTGCATTTTTTAAATAACTTCTATCATTTTTATTATATTTTACCAGTGATATGAAGTCACACTCTCTCAAAGTCCTAAAAGAGTGACTCATGATAAGACCTTATACTGACACCACAGAACCAACTAGAAATGGCAAAACTACTTGCATGCTAGCATGGAATTTCTTCCAGATACTCAGGATTCTAATGACTTTGGTGACCCCTGACTTTTCATATAGTGCTACGACAAGGCCAAAGTTTTCACTTCAGTGAATTCTCAACATGTACTTGATGGAGTAGCACCAGATTTCGTAGATATATTTATGATTCCAAGTCAAAGAAAGTCGACTGATTTGGTCACCAAGGTTGACATTTTAGCTAAAAAGGTCTCCGCAACTATTAAATAAATTGGAGCACCCTGACAGCCAAAAGGTTAACTGCAACGTCCATGGTCTGATTTCCTTCTCTGCTTTTGTTTTATGACCAATTACCTGTAAAACTAATAAAATTCCTACTTTGGGTTTCACTGTAACAGACAAAAATGGTAAACATTCTACCTTCTAAATATCAACATGCTAACATTACAATAAATAATTATCTAAAGGACAAAACAAAGTTGGATCATGCAAGGCCGTTGAAGAATAATGTCTTCATTATTATATCAGCTCTACTCTGATAAGCATAGATCTTGTAGGAACAGTAATCTTCAGACTCTCCATTAAAGTAAAGTTGATTGGTGGTCGCTTGTTTACCGGTCAGTACTGAAGATGGATCTGAAGGTGCCTAGACTGAAGCTGGAGCTGGACAGGTGGTCCTGGTCTCTTGGTTGTTGAGGCCAAAGAGGGGGGCGAGACTGAGACACAGCACACAGTAGGTGGTCTGGATACATCCTGGAAGACAGATGTATAAATCTAAAGTTTGTTTTGTTATATTGCAGAAAAAACAGAGTCGGTCTTTGTCTGGTACTGTGATGAACTTACAGAGGAGTCACAGTGAGAGACTGCTGCTTTGCCTGTGTTTGTTGTAGGGAATGAGTTTTATATTCCTCCAGCTCAATCAGAAACTGTCACGATGGCAAAAGTGTGGCTAAAAATGCAAACAGGCAGTAGGCCAGGTCTCTGCAATGTGCTCTCCAGACAGGATCAGAATTGTTCAGTGAGCAGACTAATCCACATTGTATCAGTGTGCAGTGTTATCTGTGTAACATCCTTTCACTCTGACCTGGCAGTTGAGATTCTGATTAGTGCTATATCTGCCAAACATGACTTGCTGCTGCCATTTTAGGAAAGTTGCCGAGCATGGCACAGACATCTCTCCTAATGGGGAGCCTACTTCATAACACTTTGCATAAAATGCGTTTGTGCTTCATTTCAATTGCATTAAACTGTTCTGCACAATTGATTAAGAAGAAGTAAATTATAAGTGCACCTCATCCATAGGTTGTTGGCTTCCAGTTGTAGAGCTGTTACAGGTGAAAATACCAAAAGAACTAACCTAAAAACAACCAGACAACTAAAAATGGGAAAAAGAGACATACTTCTCTCTGGTTTCCTGATTCTGTACCTGAAATAGTGGTTAAGGTCGACAGCGACGGCGGTGTTGGACTGGGTGACAGCCACAGCTGTACTTAGGTCTGATGACACCTGGATGAGGGAGAAGGAGGATGAAAAGGAGACGGAGAGAGAAGAGGTCGTCAGCTCGGCTTCTGCCAGTCTGGAGCTCAAATAGGTCGGCAGGTCAATGCTGGCCAGCAGACTGCCATCAGTAATGCTGTACACAGCTGGAGGCAGGGTTAAAGAAAAGATGGTTAAATCTACAGAGTAGTGTTGCCCAAACACCAACAGCCTTATAAGAATCCCAAAATGATTTTAAATCTCTACGTCTATATATACATACACATTGATAATAACATTTTTAATGAGTTAAATGCTTGTAGTGGAGGCCAGACGCTCTTGTGTGGTTCATTTCAGAGGCTGCAGTAGTAAGAGCACGGGGCCATAACATTATACAATTGTTTGCAGTGGTCGTTGGTGCATTTCCACAGATTCAGTTTTGTCTTTTACATGTTTTAGGGTATTCTCTCTGCAGGCATTTCCAGCCATCCAACACTCAATCATTTAATACATTTACTTTCTTGTATTTTGAACCATGTCTCTGTATTGTATTAGTTAACAAACTTGTGTGACCTGTGTATGACTAAGGTAGTAGTCCAGGCTTAATGTAATAGTTACTGGGGTGAAACTCTGCATGTAGCATTGTCCAGCTTCCCCCTTTCCACCTTACCCCGCCACATCGTACATTTTAACTCATAAAGGGATCATTTTCAAGAAAAGAACCTCCAAATATTATGTTTTTCTGGCTTCAATCAATGCCTGGAGAGGGGCTTTAAAGTTATCTCAACCTGGTTTGATTTAGTTCAGCTACATTTAATTTACGTTGTAGGTTACTGAAGGACATAAGCAGGTACAGTCATTCACCCCATTTGCATGGACAGCGTAGACTGGTGTCATATAATGCATGTTTAAATCACCCAAGTTTAGTTCTGTTTAGCTTATATTTACATCATGTAGTTTGGTCTAGTTTCATCAATGCTGACAGAGTTTTAGTCAGTTAACCTCTTAATGTAGGTCTGTCATTTAATTCTGTTTAGCCATTTCATTTAGGTCAGAAAAGTTTCTTTAAGTAATGTCCGTTTATCTTTGCCTGATTTTATTTTTAACTGATTATGTCTGTGCTAGGTTGGTGTATGTTAGTTACATACTTAGTATTATTTAGTTCATTTAGTTCAGATTATTTTTTAATGTTAGTTGCATTTGTCTTCACTTTATTTAGTTCATTTGTAATCAAAAGCAACTGCTTTAAGTCTTTTTGGCATGCTCGGCAACCTTTAATCTCTGCTTCACATAGTTTAGCTTAGTTTAACTTTCCTGCTTCTTCTTTATGCATCAGCTCAGCTCATCTCTGTGTTGTGCTGTTTATCTCAGTTTGATGAGCTACTACTTTTTACAGTTATTTTTTGCAGTAGTTCTACTATTAGTAGTTGTAATAGTATCTATTCAGCTCTGTATAGCTTTTGTCCAAGGAGGATACAGATGAGTCCAGTGGAGCTGAGGATGAACAGGGTTTCTCTGCAGATGCAGTGATGGACAGCAGCGTGTCTGTCATTGTCAGTCAGCTGGATGCTGCAACAGGATAACGTCTGTGGCTCCTCCTCTCCCTGCTGCCACTGCAGCTGCAGAAGCCAGGCACAGTTCAGCAGCACACAGGAGCAGCCAGCCGCGAATGACAGCACATGCACCGACTGCAGCTCACACACACCTGAAAGTAAAGACTCAGTCAGCAAAACTGACTTACTGATAATGTACAGTATATCATCATTAGTGCATCAGATCTGCTTCAGCTCCTTCAGATTAGTTTTTTGCTGCTGTGGCTGAACTGGAGTCTGATCCTGATCATATGGGGTGGTACTCACTGTGGTCTTGCTCTCTGATAATCTGCAGCAGGCGGTCTGCAGGATATTCGGCTACACAGAGCACAGACACAGAGGCTGACCGTTCTCCTTCAACCTCCAGCAGCTTGAGGTCACAGTGAGATCCAACAGCCAACAGTCTGAAGCTGCTGACACCCTGGCTGTGGACAGTCACCTCCTCCCAGGAAAAACTGGGAACACAAAAAGTTTTTCTCACATCACAGAAATATACAGCAAGATAAGTGGTGAATTGTGGGAGGGTTACCCAGTGACGAAGAGCACTTTGAAATGTATGAATCAACTGTTTAATGCAAACTTCAATAAAAGATTATCTAAGTTATGTTACACTCCAAACTTCTAAACTGGATAAGTAGAAAATGTTTGAAGTCAGTCAATACATGATTAACAGATGCAGTGACTAATATAAGGTGAATCCAAAGGAGCATGGTCCATGTTCTGCCGGTATCAAGAGGATAGTTCATCTAAACATGAGTTTAATGCTCCAGAAAAGCCTTTTACTGTTCATGTGAACTTGCATTGTTTTATATGTTAGAGCAGCAGTAAGACGTTTAGCAAACTAACAGAAAATACAACAGCAACTATTTCAGAGACCAGATAATTGTTTCAAACATTAAACCAAAGTGTAACCCTCTGTGGATTTCAGATGTGCTCGTTGGATGCTGTCCTCGTTAAAATACAGCATATACATGCGACACAGTTACTCTCCGGAAAAAGAAAAGGCGACTGCTGGACTCACTCTCCGTAGCAGCCGTCCACCTGAGCCGGAGAAGTCTGTCCACCTGTCGGGTCCCACAACACCAGCTGGCCCCGAACCCCGAGACAGCTGAGCAGGGAAGCTCCAGGAGCCAGTTCAGCTTTCTGAATGTCCGCTACCTCCAGACAGAGCTGCTTCTCTGTGATCACAGCAACCTCTATGGAGCTGCTCTCCGGCCGCTGAGCCGCCTCCAACATGTTCACACGGTTAATGAACAGCTTATTAACAAAACCGACACTTCACATGATAGTTATGGACACATGTTGGGGGAAAATCTGTGAAAAACCTCCTTCATACAGCAACTGGTACGAGAAACATTTCCTCCTGTCATGTAAACAGTTCGGTAGTCACATGTCCTGTTTTCCTGCGGTCACGTGACGAACACTGACCAATTGGAAACGTTAAAAAGTCAACCTCATCAAAAGTCGACGTTGGTGAGCAAACGGCAGTACACTGACCTCCGTTCAGTTTTCACTGAGTTTTCTGCTAAAGCTGCGTGTTGTTTTCCGCCTTTGAAACTATTTACAGTCGCTCCCGTGTATCATGGCGCTCTCTAAAAAATGGAAGTAGTGTTCAGCCTTGTGTCGTTGACTGTCACCAAGGTTTTGCAGATTTCTGGGCTTGTGGACAACAGGAATGCCCTGAGGACCAGGAAGATGGAGGAGAAAGCGTTAGAAGTTTACGGTTAGTGTCGTTAAGCCGAGCTCCTACAGGCCTGCTGATGTACAGTGTCAGAAGAGTTGGGTGAACTTCAGAGAGTGTTCACAGAAGAGAAGAAGAGACTCCAGAGTTCTGGATGTTTGTTTATCTGCATTAGAAACAGTGTACCAGTCTTATTAAACATAACTAGTCTGCTGACTTCAGGCGTCCACAACTCCAGGGCTAAAATAACTACTAACTCGTGATATCATTCATTAAACGGTGCCAGATTGTCATTAAAGCCATATTCGACAAATGGCTAATGAGTAATTGAATCGTGTGCAGTCATGTGTCCTGTCTACATTCATGATTATCTGATAATGTGAGGTGTGGTTGTGGTGACCTGCAGTACAGCTGCTGCAAGAGACAGATAACTAGTTTTCTAAGAGGGGAATGTAATATATAAGGAACAGAACCAGTGCAGATCTCAATGATGTTTGGTTTACAGTGAACACAGTGAATGGGGACCGCTGCTGCTGCACAACAATAACTTTGTCTCTACTTGAGTCCTTTCCATAACACGCTGTTGGTGTCTTATCTTGTCAGCAATTCATTTCCTGTCTTTTTAAGTCTGTTTCTGTTGAATGTTTTCCAAGCTTTCAGACTCTAATTTAAAGCTTAACGTTGGCTGTCCTTAACAATGGCTCATCTTGCTCCTTGCTTGCAGATGTGATCCGATCGATCCGAGACCCGGAGAAACCCAGCACCCTGGAGGAGCTGGAGGTGGTGACAGAGAAATGTGTGGAGGTCCAGGAGCTGGCAGAGGACGAGTACCTCATCATTATCAAGTTCTCTCCAACCGTCCCTCACTGCTCACTGGCTACTCTGATTGGTGAGTCTCTCTGCTGGTAACATGACAAACACCAGAAAAATACTAGCTGTCGACTAAACCAGGGCCAAAGGTGTTCCAGCGGCTTCCAAACAAAGGCTGATACAGATACTTGTGGATGTTTTGTCTTCTTTTAAATGGATCTCAGCATACACACATAGGTGACAGTAGAGATGTTGTCCGTGTGGATATTTTTGAATGCATTCCAGTTTATTTACGATCTACTCAGATCTTTGTAGTTTTTGTCCAAAAATGTCAAAAGCAGTAGCCCGTGTAGAGGAGGGACAGAATCTCAGAAATCTGATACAGGGCCTTTGCTCCAACAAAGGTCAAAAAGAAAAGAAACAAACCTGTTCCTTGTATTTTTAGTCTCAATATATGTTTTTATGGTTCATAAGTTTAATCTAAACATCATTGAAACAAAATCAGGATCACTCAGAGTAGATTAAATTAAACCCTCAAGGCAATGGTTATCACTACAAATGAGAAATGAAAAGACTGAATCTGCAGCTATGTTAAAAGTTACTCTTTATTTTAAGTACTTTATTTTAACTTTATTTTATTTTATTTTAATTAGAAAATATAGAAGAATTTATAGCATGTTCTTGTTAGAGTAGAAAGGGTCTCTATACTACCAACCTTTTTACATTACAATGATTCATTAGGGCTGCCAGTAACGGCTGTTTTTCAATTGATTAATCAGTCAACAGATTTACTGATAAGGTGATTATTCTAAACCTTTAATTATCCCCCTCATAAGCAAAATGGCCGAGTTTGGTCTGGATATTAAAGAAGGTGCAACAGAAACAAGGTGGATATTTTACAAGTGCAGAGCAGCTAAAATAACTCTGTGTAATTGTTCTCTGACTTTGGCAGTAGGTTCAAATTCTCTAAAGATATACCCAAATTTAAAGCACAGCCATAGTTTCAAACTCATGAATGTGGTGAGTTTGTCAGATGATGTTGCAGTTGCAAAATCCAAACTTTGGCAGTACCTTAGAAGTGACTGCTGGTTAACATGTAGTCTTAATGAGCCATGCTTCAGTCACTATTTCATGCTCCTAAATCATCTAGTTCATGATAACCCAAATAGCCTCAGCAGATGGCAGCTGGACTTCTTCTCCTGAGTTCTTCAAGATGTTTTCACCTCTCATCCATGAGCCTTCTTCAGTTCTGATTGATGGGGGGGGTCCCAGACATGTATCGTCACCCCCAAATCCCATGGCTCATGGCCCGTTACCGACTGAAGACATTGTGGAACTGCCAGGTCGAGAATAATCGAAGGTGTTAATGGTGTTTTAACTTTCTGGTGAGAAACTGCCTATTAAGTGGTGTGGCAGACCCCTCCTCTGTTTAAAGTAGCTGTTCCAGTTTGACTTGGGTGACTTCCTCAACTTCTCTCTCAAACCATTTGTCTTCTCTGTCCAGAATATGAACATTTCCATCACTTAAAAGAGTGCTCCTTCTCCTTTAGATGCAGGTGGATAGTCCAAAAAATGGTCTTGTGCTGTACAACACTGGGAAGCTCATTCAGTGACAGGCTCCTTCACCCGCGGTGTCTCACAGAGAGATACCACAGGTCTTTACTTCCAGCCGTGGTCAGACTCTATAACCAACAGTAAACTCCAAAACAGTCACAAAGTACAGTAATATCCCTGTTAGAAAGCTGCTACTCTCTGTAATCTACATGTGCAGTAATTATTTTTCTCATAATTTGCAGTGTGCAGTATCACTTCATGTCACTACTCATATTGTTGGTTCTGAGCAATTTTTTTTTAACCTTTTTTGTACTTATTTTATACTTAGTAGCTCTGTTCATATTTTCTTATGACACTTATTTTACTTACTTAGTATTTCATGTGCTCTTTCCTTGCAATATCCACTTTACTACTGAGGTGAATTCTAAGGAAAATGGGCCCGTGGGTGCTGCTCAAAGAAAAGAAAATAATAAAACAGAAAGAGAATTCTCATAAGGAGAACGTAACAACTTAACACTTGAACAAAATGTAACAAAACAATCCTTTTCTATGTAACCAAAACCCAAAATACACCTGAGGCAGTACCCCTATAACCTATTGGTACTAATACAGAAAGAAACTGCGTGTAGGGTGTCAGTTTTAGTTAAACTAGACCCTGGCCCAAGTCCTGCACACAGGATACACACAGGTTACGAACAGCCTCAGCTACCACACAGTAATTTGGCGTTCTGCACTCAGCCGCCACACTGAAGGATGACGCCGGAATTTGAAGGAGCTGGCAGATGACGATTGGGACCCTGGATGATGCCACACCAATCACTGAATCCCAGCCAGGATCACGCCTCCTCTGTCATCTCCCACTCCCAGTCAGGCAACCACACAGCTTATTTGCATATTCAAACACACAGGTGAAACCACAGAGCATATGGGCATATGGAGAGATAAGCGCTGGCCGTAACACTACTGTTACAATTTAAATTTCACCACTGTGGGACGAATAAAGGATGATCTTATCTATCTTATCTTATCTTAAAAAGCCTTGCAGTTTTTTAAAAAGTTTTTGCAAGTTATGAATATCTCATTTCTAGCCATACGACAGTAATGTTGCTTAGAACAGGTCTTGTACACAGGAGTAATAAATGAAAAGAAAAATCAACATAAATGTCACAGTAAGGGGTTCCGCCTCCACAGGCCACCAGGACAGATTCACTGTGTCTTGGCATAGATTCTCCTAATCTGTGGAACTGTAATGGAAGTGCTGAACACCATTAATCCAAACATTGTTCCCTAATTTGTTGTTTTTAATGGTGGTGATACTTTCACGTCAGTAAAAACTCTCCAACAGGTGTTGAGTTTTGTTAAGATCTGGTGACTTTGAAGACCACAGCATACAGCTCACATCCTTTTATCGCCATCAGACCATTCAGCATCCTGGAAGACCCCACTATGTTTCATCACATGATAAAAGCGATCACTTAGGCCAGCTTTACCAGTGTTTTCTGTTGTTTTCTTTTTGCTGCAGCAGCGACATAATTTCCCAGCAGACATCAATGAATTAAAAAGGATCTCCTCTGATCTACTGCTGAATTGTCCTGTGACTGCTGGTCATCATGTGTCGTCAGTGTCTGTATCTGATGATAGTGTTTTATCTGTCTGCAGGTTTGTGCTTACAAGTGAAGCTACAGAGATGCTTGCCATTTAAGCATAAGGTGAGTTCTAGAATGACAACTTGTGTTTTAAGGGTCACTGCACCTCCTTTGTACAAAGCAGATTTTGACGCTTGTGTCTTCTGTTATCAAGCAGTGTAGATCATTTTGTTATTTGTATTTGGTATTGAGATAGCTGCATCCATCCTGTTACAATGTAGGTGTTTTCAGTTTGCTTTCTTACATTCAGGGCATTGGTAATGCCTATATATATATATATATATATATATATATATATATATATACACATATATACATATATATATATAGTTCAACAGGGAAAAGCTTCAGTGTAGAGTGATTTTGTCAACTGTATAATTGTTCTATATGTCACCTCTATTTGGTAGACAGGCCGAAGTACTGATATGTAATTTCCTAATTGAGCTGTGTCACAGCCAGATAATGTAACAAGCCATGTTTGGTGTGATGAGTTCATAGATGTGCAACAGAGACAATAGGACATTACCTTAATATGTAATATTAACATAATGCACAGTGACCATGGGTGGGGTAGTCTGAGTCAGTGTCGTCTCAGAGCTTGTTGATGAGGTTAACTGCAGTCTCAAAGACATGTTCTTCTGGCAAGAGGTTTTGGTCCAGATACATCACGGCCTTCGGCCTGGGGAGAGTGTTTACAGTATTATGTCCATTACAGAGTTCTATCTGAATAACATGATTTACTGTATACCAGCACTTTCTCCACACAACACAACTGATGGTCTTAAATGCCTTAAAAAGGCAAGAAGTTGCTCCAGTCAACTTTTGACAATGCTCACTGACTCTACCAGAGACAACCATTCCAGGTGACAGCCTCATGAAGCTGGTAAACATATTGCCAGCACTGTGCAATATGCTCACGTACATGCTGTCTCTTAATAGATGTGTATTTAGTGACATTCTGTTACTGTGATCTGTTTCAGCTGTCCTATGAGCAGCATTTGTACTGTCCACATACAGTTTTCAGTTATTAATTGCCTCTGTTGTTGCTCCCTGAGTTGCATATTTCCCATTTCTTTGCTAATCTGTCATTCTGCAACAACTACCGGTAAGCCTAAACCATCCACCATTTACACCAAGCTAGAATTTAAAAATCCTCTGCTGTGTTCTCTGTTGACTGTATGGAATAACAGCTGAGTAAAACAGGATATGCAGCCTTTTAACATCAGTTGTTTTTGCTTTTCTTTTCTCTCAGTTGGAAATTTACATTTCAGAAGGAACCCATTCTACTGAAGAAGATAGTAAGTCTGTTTTACTTATTTTGTTTTCATTTCGGATTAAAGCTTTTTTGCATGTTCTGCCCACTTGCAATATGTCAGCTAGAAATATGGTCATTAAAGACAACAGGGCTATTTAAGGGTTAGTTATGTTAAGCAGCTGTTCATGATGATCTAACTTGACAGTAGTTAATTGTTGACACACTAATGGGTTAAAGTCACTCCTCACTCCATTTGTTTGATACTTTGACTGACAGCATGATATTTGCACAGCTTCAGATCAGATATGCATGAACCGTGCTGTACATATTTCCCTGTCACTGACCTTATCCTAATAGTTTAGGAGAGATCTGGACTTTTTGTATAGTCCTGCTGACAGACTCTGTGGTATTGTGTATTGATACTCAGAAACAAAATGTTGGGGTTAGCATTTTATGAATTGTGAGATCAGGTTTCTGCAGTATCACCATGAGGTTGGGTACCAAAGCCATCTAGAAATCTACAGCAATATTAAATATATCAAATGACTGCTCGGATACTACATTACCACTAATAATGCTATATTGCTCATAAACAAGGTTCAGCACTGGTGTCCTGAGCAGTTTGGCATATTTGGTTACATTTAAGTAAGACTACAATCATGTCTGTATTCCCTAAACCATGGCAATGAAAAACCTTTGATTTGGTGTTAGGGCTGCTACAATCTACCAGTCTAGTTATTGAATAATATGCTGGTTATTTTCTTAACTAATCCATCTATTGATTCCTGGTGTGCAGTGAAGAGAGGCGAGGATAGGATGGTTACATTTGATCCTTTTCCTCGAGATTCTAGCTTGAGTCTGACGAAGCTGAAGGCTTCTAGTAGCAAACAAGGAGGGGCAGAGAAAAGGATGGTACAGTAATCAAGTCTAGAAGACATGAATGCAGTGGTTACTTTCTCAGCATCTCACAAGGATGGAATAGGTCAGACTTTAGCAGTATTACTAAGATGAAAGCCTTTATGTAGTCTTGATATGAGTTTGGGATGTCAGGCGAGAATCCAAAATGGCTGAGCTTTCAGTAATACAACAACCACCGATGTTAACTCTCACAATGTCACACAGATGCTTGTATTAGTTAGTCCAGAACCTAATAGCTCAGTTTTCTCAGCATTTAATAGCATAAAGTTTATGCTCATGCATTTTTTTATTCCTGCGTCTGAATTTAGGAATGGGCAGAGATCACTGCATTTATCAGCACTGCAATGAAAATGAACCCCATGTTTGTGGGAAGCATATAGATACAGGGCCTAGGACCGACCCCTACCAAACTCTACTTCATTGAATTCAGAGATCGTGCTGTTGTAACTGACATGTTGAGTTCTATTTAATAAATATGAGTACAACCATTCAGCACTGTCCCTTGGATGCTAATGTTCCTCTCCAAATGCCATAAAAGCATATGCTTTGGTCCGAGGTGTTAACAGTCAGACTCAAACCAAGATGCAGTAACAATGATAAGTCAAAACAAGCAGTAACTAGTAGATCTCTGGCTACTCTGGCCGTGGCAGTTTCAGGAGAATGTTCTGACCAGAAGTCAGATGGAAATTTATCAAAAAGATTTTTGTTTGATCAGTGGACAGTACGCCCGAGTCGGCTGGGATAGACTCCAGTCCCCCCGCGACCCTACAGAGGATTAAGCGGTGTATAGATAATGGATGGATGGACAGTAAATTGATCAGCAGCAATATTTACTGCCACCACTAAAATATCAAAGTAAGTTTTATTCAGCAGTGTTCATCAGCACAACAGTTGGCAGGGTGAGCCAAGCAGCAACAGTTTTAAGGAGCAGAGGTGTGCTTGTTTTGCGATACATCATTTTCACAGCAAACATTTCGATCTGTCAAAGCAGAAAAAGCACAAGTGAAGCACACTGCATGAGCAGTGGATTAGTTCCTGTAAGTATCTCCAGAGTCGTGGCAGTGAGCCAACATAGTAACAGCTGGAGCCTCACTAAGTAGGATGCTGTCATCATTATTTTTTAAAAAACACTGCTGTTTGTGTGTCCAGTTAACAAACAGATCAACGATAAGGAGCGAGTGGCGGCTGCCATGGAAAACCCCAACCTGAGGGAGATCGTTGAGCAGTGTGTTACCGAGCCAGACGACTAAGGGGAGGAAGCTCCACCAGCTTGAAGCAAACTCTTTGGGGCTGCACATTCTGTGTGTGTGTGTGTGTGTCTGTGTGTGTGTGTGTCTGTGTGTGTGTGTGTCTCCACAGTACCTGAGAACGTAATTCAGAGGATTCCTGAGCGTCTATCTGAAGGGTGACGCTTCTGTTGACTCCAAAGAGTTTGCAAGTACATGGCGGATTTGGTGGAGCTGTGAATTAAAGGCAGGATTGGGAGCTCAGAAAAAAACAACAAATGCATTATGACTTTCTCATCATTCCCAGCTGGACAGCCTCGCCATGAACAGGAGGTGTTCGTCTGTTGAGTTCTGCTCGAGGCAACATCAGACGCTGCAGGGAAGTGGACCTCCTGTCCTACTTCCATCTCATCCTCCAACCTTTGTTTTTTTCCCTGTCATTCAGACACACTCTGCCACGCTGTAGGGTGAGAAGGATCTGACCCTTTATCTCCTTTTGTATATTAAAACAGTAAAAAGCATGGAGGTGTTTTGAGGTTTTATGTGATTAATGAACACACCGATTTGTCAGATTTAAGTCTGAGTACAAATTATGTCTCTTTGCAGAGGTGATTTTTTTCTAAATAGTTAACAAAAGAGTCAGGTATTGAAAGCTGCTGTGTGTGACGGACAGAATAATGGAACAGAATAGAACGCGTCATTTTGTTGCAGGTTGCTCTTCTTGTTTTATGACTATACAATTTTTAATCAGCTTTTCATTTGATTTGCCTAATCTATTAATGCCCATCCTGGGATTGCTGTTGAAAATTCACTTTAGCTTTCTACACATATACAATACATCAGACACTGTTTTTGAATTGTCAGTGTTTCTCTGTATGTCTCTTTTAAATAAATTGCTGAAGAAATACAGTGTCTATAAAAAAAAGTATTTGCCCCCCTTGGAATTGTTCCATTTTAATACTTTTCAACACTGAGTCATGGTCAGTATTTATAACTGGGCCTTTGGGACAAGAAATTACCAAAAAAAAACAAAATAGTCATGCTAAAGTTAAAACACATTTCGACAAAGTAATGTCAGTTAATGAAAAATATCAAACCTTATACAAATTTATGAATTTACTTGTGCAATAACTTATAGTTTTAATGTGCTGCAAAACCTAAACTAACAGTGAATTACCTAAAAAGCTATATAGAGCAATAGTGACAGTGATTTTAGCCAAAATCAATGCTATGAAGGTGGTGAGAATGACCCAAAACAGTGAAACTGTATCAGCAGTGGGGCCTCTATCAATCACACTTGTTCCACTGCATCCTGTTGATGCTGGATCACAATGGACTGTAGGAAGTTTGGAGGTCAAATCAACATGTTGGGTCATTGTCATGTTCCTCAATATGTTCCTGATTGGTTGATGTTGTTTCCATGTGGTGGGGTGCATTTTCCTGCAGGGGTAGGCCAGTGATATTTGGGATTTCCATTTGCATGAGGGAGTGTGCTTGTTCTTGGACAATGTTTATCTGGGTGTGTAAGTCTCATAAACATGGATGTTAAAGTCCAAGGTTTTCCATCAGAACACCACATAGTACCAATATGATCAATGATCGGTGTTTATTTTAAATTTATTAAATCTAAACTGTTGGGTTTTACATTGCATTGTTTAAAATTATCCCACAGCCGAACTTTGATTAATACAAAACTGCATGTGATCTTACTTTTGTCTACAGGTTGATATTTGTTGAAAAACTCAAACAATCATCAGCCAATCAGACTGAAGTTACCAACAAAAGGTAACTAAAGGAACTGAATAATCTGTGTTTCTGTACACACCCAAATGCCCAGTGCTGGCATCGTTGATAAAACTTGATATAATCAAACTGTCACCAGTGCTATTTAGTAGCTTTTGGTACATTTTGGAATTTAAAATACATTTTTAGGGTTGCTTTATATCAAATATAGTGAAAAATGAGGTGGTCAAAAAATATTAGTCTCCATGTGAAATTTTGCTTTCAAAACACACCTAATCAACCACTCAGCTTTCAAAACACACCTGTACAGTCAATTGGCTTCGTAACAACACCTGAGCATTCAGTCAGCATTGAGCTTTACTTAAGGGACTCCAAACAGGTCAATTAAACACATTATTGAGAGGGATGACTCTTACTCACCATGCCAAAGACAAAGGAAATCGGAAAGAAGCTCAGAAAGAAGAAAGTGGAGGCTCATAATAAGGGGGAGGCTATACTGCCATTTCCAAGCATTTTACAGTGTCTAGAACAGCTGTATGTTGCATCATTGCTAAGTACACGGAGACAAATTCTGTAAGAAAAAAACCTGGTTGTGGTCGAAAGCGCAAGATTTCAAGATCTCTGATGAGGAAAATAGTCCAAGATGACAGCAAGAAGCCCAGACACCTGGCAAGATGATTGTTGCTAACCTGGTCTCTTCTGGAGCTGATGTTTCAAGGAACACAGTTGTGAGGGCTCTTCATCGTGGTGGGCTTCAGGGCCATCGTCCCTTTCCTCAAAGAGCGGCACATCAGAGTCAGACTGAGGTTTGCCCCTGAACATTTAAAGGGAAAGATGAGTTTTGGAAGTCTGTCCTTTGGTCTGATGAAACTAAACTGGAATTGTTCAGGCATATGGATATTGCTTGTGTCTGGTGAAGAAAGAGAGAGGCATGGTGGGACATGGTGGGACATGGTGGTGGGAGCATCATGCTGTGTGGCATTGTTCAGGTGCATGGCATCATGAAAAACGAAAACTATGTTGACATTATGAGGGAAAATATGAGGACATGTGCTATTAGTCTAGGCTTAGGTCTCTGCTGGGTCTTCCAACAAGACAATGACCCAAAGTATACATAAAAACTGGTCCAACAGTTCAAACCAAAACCAAGGTCTCAGAGTGGCCTGCACAGAGCCCAGGTCTCAATCCTTAATTGACAATCTGCAGCAGGTGCCCCAAGTAAATGTCCATGATCAGAAACCATACAATTTGGATCAGCTGGAACAATTTGCACCAGAAGAATTGGGCCAAAATCCCTCAAGAGACATGTGCCATGTTTGACAAGGGAGGCTAATAATTTTGGCCTCAACTGTATGTGTAAACTCATGTTCGCTACGTTAAATTAAGGAGCAACTTCATCCCTTTCTCCACAACAATAACAGAAATTCAGTTGTAGTCTGTTTGGTTCTAGTTCACTGTGGTCACTGTTCTCATCAGTTGATGTCAATAGAAAGGTATCCGTTGCTTGCTTCAGTACAATCTGCTCTCCCTGCTGACTGGTACAAAGTTTCTCCTGTTTCTCTTTAACCTGTGGAGGCTCTGGGTCCTCCTGGTCCAGACTGGTACAGAGTTCCTCCTGTTCCTCTTCAATCTGTGGAGGCTCTGGGTCATTCTGATCCAGACTGGTACAGAGTTCCTCTTGTTCCTCTTTAGTCTGTGGAGGCTCTGGGTCCTCCTGGTCCAGACTGGTGCAGAGTTTCTCCTGTTCAACTTTAATATGTGAAGGTTCTGGGTCCTCCTGGTCCAGACTAAAGTTCCTCTCCTGGTTACAGAGCTGCTGGTCAGTGAGACCCTTCTCCTCCTTACAGACATGTTGCTGTGGGAGGTCTGGAGGGACAGTGGGGCACATGAAAAAAGTTACTAAAATGATGATAGGGAAACAAACATCTGAGCGAAGACATTTAATCCTCTGACCCCCGAGCACTGTCTGGGGAGTCACATTTCCCTCACTGTGGATTCATTCTTTATTGCAATATAGAGTCTCTCACCTGTAATGAAACAGTACAACCATGTCTAGAAGTAGAGAGAGCTCCGAAATGTCTTCTGTGCAATATAGCACAGTTCTGACATAAATTTAAAAAAAAAGACTTTTTGACCATCACCTTTTCAAAACAATTGACAAACTACAATCAATATGCACAACTTCTTTTCAAGTGTCCACAGGTTCTACCAACAGTGGAAAACAGTGGCTCTACAAATGTTAGATAACTATTTCCATTTTCCATTATTCCACTTCATCCTGCTCTCACAGGTTGGCATGATGTTTTCACTGAGACAATCCTGACAATAGTCACGAACAGAGAATATTTCAAAGTCAAGTCAAAGTATTTTATTGTCAAAACTGCAATATGTACAGGATATAAAGAGAATTGAAATTGCTTTACTCTTCAGACCCTCGGTGCAGACAATATACATAGGTAAATATATATAAATACAAAAAAGAAAATAGAAATAAATAAGTGACATGTAGCAAAGTGGAGTCATTGGTGCAAAATTACAGGTCAGTGCTATATTATAATATATTATAAGATAGTATTTGATCTGTTTCACAAGTTGTAAAACCAACAAATAACTGTAGCCTAATGTCTGTCGGCAGCATGAGTCAGCATCATCTTATCATCCTGTCATTGTTTGTGCTGGGTTGGTGCTACTAATTAGTCTTAAAGTCAATAGCAGTGATGAAGCAAATACCAGTGTTCACCCTGAACCAAAACAACACAATAAAAACACAAGTCCATGATACAAAAACATCATAAGACAATCCTAAAATGAAAAATATATTTAAAATAAACTTTTGTCATTTTGTCATAGTTGATTGAACAGTGATTTCAAAACTACAGGATGATTCAGTTCCACAGGTGGGCGTTGTCTCGAAGATCCTTTGCAAGCTGTCTATCAGAGGGCGCTGCCACAAACCGGAAGTGGAACCCAGAAGTCCAATAGGAGGAGAAGGAGAAGAAAATACAAAAGAGGAGGAGCGTAGAGTTGAAGTTAGGTCTCCAACCCTGTGTGCAGAGTTTGTGTTTGGGTGCAACATGTCTGGCAGCAGAAAGATGAGAGCCATCAGGGTCAGTGAGTTTGGAGCCCCGACGGTCCTCAAACTGTCCTCCGATGTGAGCGTCCCTCATCCCGGACCAGGACAGGTGAGACACCCCGCTGATGAGATCACAGGTGGCAGGTCAGACTCAGGTCAAGTTCGGTGTTTTAATACATACATTTAATAACGTACAAAATATGGTGCAGAGTTGTGCTGGTATTTTCCAATTTTAGAAAGTATTTAAAAGTCTAAACACAGTTTAACAATAGTAGTAATAATAATATTGTACCGTTATTTAAAAATAACAGGTGTGTTTCTGTGGTCATTATCAGTAGATTATATGAGGGAGAACCTCAAGTTTAATATAACCATGTAGTAATGTGCTTAATAATAAATTACTTTATGACAAGTGCAAAACCCAAGACCAGTGCACAAAAATGTTGCTTTATATTCATATTTGTGCAAAAAAAAAAAAAAAAAAAATTAACAACATTTTAACCTGTAGTGCAGTTGTTTCCAAAGAAAGTGCTATCACAACCAAAGGTAGTTTCACAGAAGCATGGCAGAGAATTGGTGATCCAATAAATAGATGTAGCCCACTATCTGTGGGCACAATGTTTAGCACAAATCAGGACAAATCAGCACGAATCAACAGGAATCAGCAGGAATCAGCATGAGTCGGCATCATCTTATCTGGATGTCATTGTTCATGTTGGGTTGGTGCCAATATTCACTTTTAAAGGCTGATAGCGTTGATAAAGCAAATATCATTGTGCATCCTGAACTAAAACCTAACACAATTTAGGTCAATATTTATAATATGCACATGTGTACTCCTGTATATATGTATTACATAGGTTTTACTACGCACATGTCTATTGTAATAATAATAATAATAATAATAATAATAATAATAATAATCAATGAACAGCCCACTTCAGAAAAAATGTGTATTTACTTCATCAGTGCAGATTACTGGGATCTGGTTTATGATGCATTTACAACAACTCAGCCTTGTACATGTTTATGACTATATAAATGTAAATGTGCATTAACACAGTCAGTCATGTAGTTTTCTCTCTAACTTGTGTGTATAACTTGCAAAAAGCCAACATAGAGGCAACACTGCAGCTTTATAGACTTAAGTAGTAGCATTTAAGATTAGCATCGGCTGTATTCTCTTCAATATAATACACTCTTAAAATCTGTATCATCTTCATGTGTGTTTACAGTCTGTCTTAAATGTATTTATTTCAGCTGTCTTGTCTGACTCACTGTCTCTTTCTCTGTTTTTCTGCTGTAGGTGTTGATTCGTGTTCATGCCTGTGGAGTGAATCCTGTTGAAACATACATCCGGGCTGGGAATTTTATCGAGAAACCTGCCCTGCCGTACACACCAGGCAGTGATGTGGCAGGAGTGGTGGATAGTGTTGGAGAAGGAGTCACTTCAGTGAAGGTCAGAGTTATAAAACAGTGTTGGCACGAAGACATTCACATGTCAATAAAATTTAAATTTAGATTATCCACATTAGCCACACAGATGCTGCTTTAGAGCATTTACAACTTGTTTTAGATCAAAATTCAAGCTCAAGTAAGTGTGCATACTGTTTACAGCCAGGCGACTGTTAAATCACCTGCCTGTGTGTGTTTTCCAGAAAGGTGATCGTGTCTTCACCGCAGGCACAGAATCTGGAGGTTATGCTGAATACGCACTCGCAGCTGACAACTGCGTTCACAAGCTGCATGATGCCTTAGACTTCGCTCAGGGAGCAGCCATAGGGATCCCGTATTTCACCGCCTACAGAATTCTGGTTCACAAGTAAGCTCATGTCTGTTCAGGAGGAAATACAGCTAATAAGAAAGATTAGTGCGGTGGGTTGAAACCAGGAGGTTTGTAGGTCTTGAAAAGTGTCACAAAACAATGAATGAAACTCCTTTTGTTACCATTAATAATAGTAATGAAACAAGACAAACAATTAATAATAGAGAAAACAGACATATAATGTCAAAATAACAATGTTGGCACAAATAAACCCCTCTCCCATCACATACTTTTGTACCTAATGTACATGTGTTTTATTTACTTGCTGTGTTTTATTTAGAGCTCGTGTTAAAGCTGGAGAAACTGTCTTGATCCATGGAGCCAGTGGAGGGGTGAGACGATTTTTCAAGTTTTCTGTATCAGTGAAAGATGATGTGAATGAAATGGATGCCGAGCTCCCTCCAGATGTCCAAGCTTTTCACCCTGTGTCTATGGATGAGCCCTGCCACCCTACGGAGGAAGCTCATTTTGGCCACTTGTACCCGTGATCTTGTTCTCTTGCTCTTGCATTACCCCCCACGGAGCCACTCGAGTTACACGGGCATAGGCCTTTTCCAAATCCGCAAAACACACATGGACTGGCTGGTCAAACCCACATGACCCCCTCAGCAGCTCTGCAAGGGCAGAGAACTGGTGCACTGTTCCACGACCAGCACAGAATCCACATTGTTCCTCCTGAATCTGAGGTCTGACCATCGGTCAAGGCACTGTACCCAATGCCCATGCCACATTGAAGATATGTCAACCAAGACATTCCAACACTGTCCAAAGCCTTCATCATCTTGTACCATGGATATGGATGAAGATTCGCCCGAGTCTTAGGCTCTGCCTCATTAGCAGAGGACATATTAACAGGGTGAAGAAGTTCCTCAGAGTGCTTTTTCCACCACCTGACAGTGTCCCCAGTCTGGGTCAGCAGTTCTCCCCCTCGACTGTACACAGCACATTTGGTCGAACTTACTCGAGGCCAACCGAAAGTCCTTCTCCATAGCCCCTCTGAACTCCTCCTAGACATGAGTTTTAGCTTCCGCAACTGCCGCAGAAGCTGTGTCCGAGGATTGGGTTGTCGAGGCACCCGCCAACGACTGCTGCCCAATCCACATTGCACCCAGACCCTATGGTTCCCTCTGCGGGTGGTGGGTCCACAGGAGGTCAGGCCCACGTCGTCCTTTCAGGCTGAGCCTGGCCGAGCCCCGTGGGCAAAGCCACCAGGCGCTCCCATACGAGCCCCAACCCCAGGTTTGGCTCCAGGGTGGGCCTCCGACTGTGTCATGCCGTGGGACGTCACGGTCCTTGATTGTCTTTTATCCATAGAGGTCTTCGAACTGCAGCCGAGTGTGAAGCGACTGGGATGATGATAAGCACCTCCAAATCCGAGGCCATGGTTCTTGACCGGAAAAGGGTGGCTTTCCCTCTCTGGGTCGGTGGAGAGACCTTGCCCCAAGTGGAGGAGTTTAAGTATCTCGGGTCTTGTTCACGAGTGAGGGGAGGATGGAGCATGAGATTGACAGGCAGGTCAGTGCAGCGTCTGCAGCCATGGAGTCGCTGTACCGGTCTGTTGTGGTGAAGAAGGAGCTAAGCCAAAAGGCGGGGCTCTGTATTTACCAGTCAATCATGGTCATGAACTTTGGGTCATGACCGAAAGAACAAGATCCCGGATATAAGCGGCTGACATGAGTTTCCTCTGCAGGGTGGCTGGGCGCACCCTTCGAGATTGGTTGAGGAGCTCAGTCACCAAGGAGGAGCTCGGAGTAGAGCCGCTACTTCACATCAGAGGAGTCAGCTGAGGTGGCTTGGACATCTGTTCCGGATGCCTTTGGGATGCCTCCCTGGGGAGGTGTTCCGGGCATGTCCCACAGGGAGGAGGCCTCGGGGTAGACCTAGGACACGCTGGAGGGACTATGTCTCTTGGCTGGCCTGGGAACGCCTCGGGGTCCCATGGAAGAGCTGGAGGAGGTGTCTGGGGCAAGGGAAGTCTGGGTCTCTTTGCTTAGACTGCTGCCCCCAAGACCCGGCCCCGGAGAAGCGGAAGATGATGGATGGATGGAACTGCCGCAGATCTTTTCATCCACTGGTACTTATCTGCTGCTTCAGGAGATCCCCAAGCCAACGAGGACCAAAAAGCATCTAAATTCAGCCTGACGGCTTCCTTTACCACTGGCATGCACCAGCAGGTTTTCAGGTTGCCACTACGACAGGCACCCATGACCTTCTGGCCGCAGCTCCTGATAGCTGCTTCTGCAATAGAGGCTTTGAACATTGCCCACTCAGATTCCATGTGTGGCGGCTCCGTGTTACTTCTTTGGGCTGTTCCCTGCTGAGCCACACAGGGCCACAAGTCTCAGCTACCAGACGCTCCCTGGCGAGCTCACCTCCTCTTCCTCCCAGTTTTCCCAATTTGGGTGAGGTGTCTGCTTTCCTCGTTACAGATTTCATCGATGCTTTTTGAATCGCTCTTTGTCTGATCCCTCCCAAATGATCGGTTTGCCTTGGAAGACTCTACCAGGGGCCATTGCCCCCAACAACATAGCTCCCAGGATCACAGGGACACTCAAACCCCTCCACCGCGATAATGTGGCGATTCTTCGGGAGAGCAGTCAAAATTCATTAAACCAAAAATAACACTCGGAGTTCAGAAGATCTGACAGATCTAGATTATAAATAGGTTGGACCAAGACCATGAGGACCTTTAGAAAGTAATAAAAGTAGCCAATGCAGAAAATTTGAAAGTGGCACTTTGCAAGGGGCAAATGATAACTGTTGGCTGATTCTAACACCTGTGTTTCTCAGTATAGTGGAGGTACAGCTGTTCATTTATGTGTAAACATGGAAAAACGTTTTATGTAAAGTAATTAGTAATCTGAAAGAACAGAACTATAGATAGATACATAACTTCATCTTTAATATCAGTGTGACCCAGCTTATTGTTTCTATTATAAACATATATTTTACATATATACATGAAGACAATCATGACATGTTTACAATCCAGATCCTTTGATCACGACATTATGCTCTGAAATCCAATATTTTCTTTTTCACATAGAGTGGAATTGCAGTCTGCCAGCTCGCTCGTTCTATGGGCCTCAAAGTCCTGGGATCAGCAGGTACACCAGACGGGATGAAGGTGGTTCTCAACAGTGGAGCTCACCAGGCTTTTAATCATCGAGAAGAAGGATACACAGACAAAATCATGGTAACCACACACACAGCAGGAGGATCAGCAGATGAAGACCTCTGAAACTGTATTCTGTACTGAAATATCTACTGTGTGTTGTGTGTTCCAGGCAGCCACAGAGGGCAATGGTGTAGATGTGATCGTGGAGATGCAGGCAGGTGTCAACCTCAATAAAGACCTGCAGATGGTGGCCCGAGGAGGACGTGTTATGGTCGGTAGGACTGTAGTCTGTAATTTTAAACTACAGCTTCATCTGTGTAATCTCAAATAAGAAACAAGTGCTTGAAAAGGCACAATAATGACAGAATTATTGTGGGTAGTTGCATCTTAAATCTTCTCATTTTTACAACAATTTCTGCTTGACCATCTCTGATTTGTCCCACAAATTTTTAGCATAGACTATGGATATGTATAAAGATATTTGTGAAATTTGAGCTACATCAAATACTTTCTGAAATAAAATGTCAGTGTGCTCTTTCGGTCTTTCATACAGCAATGTTCTTTTAGTAACAGTGGATTCCTTCATGGTGTCCTGCCATAGACACCCTGCTTGTTCAATGTTTTACATTCTGTAGACTCATGAAGATAGATGTTAGCCAGTTCCAGGGATTAACATTTGGCTGTCACTCAGAGTTGTTTCTTTACCTCACTGATGAATCTTCATTGTGCTCTTGTCATTTTGACTGGGTGTCCACTTCTTGGTAGAGTAGCCACAGTCCCAGAGTGTCTCCCTTTGTAGATCACTGACCTAACTGTAAACTGGTGAATTTCTACAGTCTTTGAAATCACTTTGTAAGCCTTTCCAGCTT
The DNA here is from genome assembly GCA_024666655.1 of Dascyllus trimaculatus. NCBI lineage: Eukaryota > Metazoa > Chordata > Actinopteri > Pomacentridae > Dascyllus > Dascyllus trimaculatus. Next base: position 33,344,101 of record CM045448.1, read on the forward strand.
TATATAAATTAATTATTCTTGATCGTAGGTCCTCTGAAAACTCTTTTTGGTGAGGTATGGCTCACATAAGTGTATTCTTTTTGTGTGGAGCAAACTCAGAAAGTTATTATCAGTCAAGTAGCTCTAGTCCACACCTCCAGTCTCATTTTCTTAACCAGACTCCAGGTATACTAACACCTGACTCCAATTAGCTATTTTGAGGTCATTAACTCAAGGGTTCACATACTTTTTCCTCAAGCACCATGAGGTTTTTATGGTTGTTCTCAGTAAAGACATGAAAGATCAAAATGTTGTTCATGTTATTATTTAATGTGCATTTGTCAATACGCTTGACTTAGATGAAGATCAGATCACATTTAATGTCAAATTAATGCAGAAAACCATGAAATTCCAAAAGGTTCACATATTTTTTCTTGCTACTGTAGTTTATGATGAAAACACATTTTCAAGTAAATCAGAGATTGTTGGGCAGAACTCACTCGATCATTTGAGATATATTTTGTCTCACAATTTCCCCTTAACAGGGTAAACTGGACCAGCTCTCCGTTTCTAGGGTTAGGTTCTAAACTGCTCATAGGTATTACCTAATAAGTTCAGCAGAACAGCTTAAGCTGGTGGTGAGGGGACTCGCCTAGCTCTCACTGTCTTCATCCAGATGCCTACCCTGCTTACTCTGACAGAAAACCACACTAAGTAGCCTAAATAGTCCAGCTTTTTTGTCAGTCACGTCTGTTAACGACAGATCCCTCCTCTGTTGACAACGGCTCTTGGTGAATTGCTAGGTTAAAGTTTAGAGGTTAGGAAAGGAAAACCCCAGGGATCTGTTTAAAAATCTATTTAACTCATTAACTAGAAAAACCTTTCAGAACCTTCATATCTCATGCACACAACTGCTTAACTTTTTACATCCATGAGGAGTCTATGAACTCAGGTAAACTCAGTAAAACTCTACTTATCCTGGACTAAAGTCAGATCGAACCATCTTCTGCGATGTCCTCGGACAACTCAACTACGTTTTGACTCCAACTCCGTTTAATTTGTGTCTGTCTCTCATTTTTATACTTTCCTATATTCCTCAGAGACACGTGCACATTTTTCTCCTCCCAAAACAAACTTTCTTAACTTTAGCTCATTGTCTCAGTTAGCTCAGTAGCATGATTCATACTTTCCAAAACTTGAGACATCGTCTCATCTTAAGAAATCCGGTCGGGTCTGGGTTTCTAACTTCCTCTTTCTGGTTGCTACACAGTAAGAGGACTTCCTCTTTTTCTGTCAGCTGCTCAGAGAAACATATTAGAATTACTTCAAATCTCATTGATATTAAATATTTAGAATCATCACACCATCTGAATCAACTGAGACAACTTTCCAATCACTTGATCATTAAAAGTTATTGAAAACTTAAGGACACACACTTGAGCACAGACATTTTACTCCATGTCCTGTTTCTAAACTGCCACACAGCTAAGTTCCTCTTTTCAACCTGCAGAATTCTGGTTACAAAGAATCACTTTTAATCTTCCCAATAATTATAAACTGTTTCAAATCATTGCTTAACATAAGAATAATTTCAAATCATCATTAAGCCTAAGCGCAATCATATCATTTTCTTTATTTAGCCACTGTAAATGGCTGCTCTGGGATCTCAAACCTTGACTCCACTTGACAGATAGAATAACCCTGGTTTGCACAAGACCTCATGTAAAGCTGCAAAGTCAAAGTGGAACAGCACACTTATAATGAAACAGTCTTGCCTTAATTGTCTGAGCTTATATTATCATTTCTCATGTCTCTGCTTGGCCCTCCATCTTTAGGTTATTGGCTCCAATGGTTCCGTCGAGATCAATCCCAGAGACACCATGATTAAGGAGAGCTGCGTCAAGGGAGTGGTCGTTTTCTATGCTACACCGGTACGAAACAATGACATCACAAAAAACCTATACACACTGACACATGTGACAGTTATATGTAACTAAATGCAATAAAAATAGTTGAAAGTGGCTGTGTTTGTCAGCCAAAGTAATTAAGTGAGTGCTGTGCATAAGTTGGACCCAATGCAACATCTGTATGCGCCAGTCAGTCACACTGCTGATATCACAGTCAACAGGAAGTGACATGGATCCATAGTACTTAAATAAATAGAATGCTTTTCTATTTTTCCTTCCTGTTGGTCCCTCAGGAGGAGAACAAGCAGTGTGCAGCGCACCTCTTTGCAGGGATGGAGGCTGGTTGGATGCGTCCAGTCGTTGGTTCTAAGTATCCGCTGGACAAGGCCGCCCAGGCCCACCACGACATCATCGAGTCCGCCGGTGCTCGTGGGAAGATCGTCCTGACGATGTGATGACAGCAACGTGTTACAGGTCAAAGGTCACAGAGTGCATCCAGGCTTATTTCAAAGGGAGAGTCTTAAGGAGCAACAAAATTGATTAATCAAGTTTTTTTTATCTGAAATGACATTTGATTTTTAGTGCAGTAGAGTAGAATTGCACCTGCACACAATCCTATAGTTCACCTATGGTGATAGTTGTATGTGATAATACTAAGATCAGTCCATTTCAAATCATCACCTTTTTAGAAGAATTATTGTTTGATCATCACTGATTTGCTTGAATTTATCATAGTATAAAATAGAGGTATTGATAAAGATATTTGTATAATTTTTACTTGATATGTCAAATACTTAGGAAGATAATATTTTTATAAAGTTGCCTGTTGACTCACTGTCAGTAGGTTTTTTTTGCAATTTTTAAAACTTGTATGAACGACAACATCTCAGTAACTATTTTAGATAAAAGCCTGAAATATTCACTGTTTTTTAAAATCATACTGCCACTGATTCAGAATCTTTGAAATTGGACTAAATAGATCAAATAGTTTCTGGTTATTGGTGAGTTGAAACATGAAAACCAAAAAGTGAAGCCGTCAGGAGAGTCCCATCTTTGAGCACACATTAACAAAATGTTGATAAGGCCGAAGTCAACTGGTAATATTTATCTGAGCCATATGTAGTTGCATGTAACAAGTATGCAAAACAAAATGTATAGAATACTTTTAAATATAAAATAATACTTGGACACAGAAAGGTAAAATTATTTTCATTGAATTTTCTGAACTGATTGAGCAGGTATGACAAGTTGTACCACAGGAACAAAAGCATTGCTAGATGGTCTTATCAGAGTTTAAAATGGTTCTCAAGTATTAATAAGTAGTAATCAGTGATCATTTGATCTACTTGTCCAATGATGTATTTCTCAGGCTTTTATCTTTTATAGCTCCTGAGATATCTCCACACAGAATATGTTGAGTGGATTAAGTTAGCATTTAGAGATTGTAGCGTGATACGGAGACAAAGTGTTAGCGATATGGAGTACAGTGCAGATGAGGACAAGGTCCAGTTGACAAAATTAAATATTAACCACCATCTTTTGGAAATGTCAATAAAGTTTTTTGGCAACTGAAAGCCAAACACACACCTGCTACTTTGATATTCCTGCTAGCTGTCCACTAGCTAACGCTCAGGAGCAGGGTTGGCTAAAACCCAAAACACAGCAGATTAGATCCTTTTCTGTATCTGCCCTCAAGGTAAGAATGAAATATCAAAATTATGTTCACTCTTTCTGAAAGACGAAAGATATTTTGATATGAAAATACTCAAAAATGAATGTTCAAACACACATTTAGCTTGTAACAGGATCAATAAACTGACACAAGATGGGAAATATACCCTTTTATTTGTCACTCTGCTTATTCTACACAGCTTTATTCACATTGATTCTAATCTTATCATAAATGTGCCAAAATAATTTGTCCTTGCACTAGTTTTTCTGCTTTGTTAGATTGACTGGGAGTGACAAACACAAGTTTATCACCTTGAATTGCTGATTGTCAACAAGAGCAATGAATTAAAATGCTGAATTTCCTGAATAAACATGGTTTATTCCAGCAAGTGAAGCATCGTTGAGCAAATTTCTGCCTCATGTCATTAACAAGAAATTTTACCACTGGACTGGTTGTGTTTTTAAGCCAAAATACCATGTTAGCTGTGAGCTAATTAGCAATGGGCATAACAAAAAGTCACCAGAAACTCTGTGTTTTGATGTTTTGCTTTGAAATTATTTTTTCCTGTCTTTGGTTTTTAAGGGCACTTCAGAAAATCTGTACTATGCAGAATATCATCACTTTGACAGCAAAATAAATGAAAGCATCTGTATGAGCTGTTAATTGTCAATGAAAATAAATTTAGTTCTAAAAGTACATTTTTGAATAGTACTTAAAGAGTAAAGTTCATATTGGAGTCAGGAAACTGAGTCAGACATGACTTCTGGGCCTCTCAGGTGACCAAAGGCTCTACTGAGCATGCTCAGAAAGGTAACCAAAGCCAGAGACACTCATGTACACAGAACATGCTACAGCACTGGAGCTGAAACAGGAAACAGAGCTGCTGATCATACACATGGATTAATAAAAGAGTGGACTGTACCATGTCATCAGCAGGGGTGGACATCCAGGTTCTGTTGAACAGGTAAATTAATATGTTTTTAGATTATTTTTCATGATGATCTGAGCACTGAGTATTAGTGGCTTAGTTTAGAGAAGTATATGGATGTTCAGAAAGTAAAACCAGACAAGAGGCTGCTACTAGTCTGTGTCTTTGGTTTGCACTTTCATCATCATAGAACTGTCTAGTTACAGTTATAAGCAGGATGGTGACTAACATTCGTAGGTGATGCTGGGAATAAGTCAGATAGCAGGTTGAATGAACCTGATTCACAGGGTACTGGGATAGTTTTCAATTATGCAGAAACCGACACTTAACACAGAAATAATACACTGTGTAGATCACACCACAATAGGACTGTAAAGGGCTTCAGTGACAGTAACACTAATGCAGTTGTTTGGCCAGTTAGTAGTTCATTAGCAGCAGCTGACAAGGAAACCAAAGCTGCTTCAGAAACCAGGCAAACTAAACTGCTCTCTGTTGTGTTATTAAAAATACTTTTTACTAATGTGATTATTTGCACATTTGTTTGCTAAAATACCCCATTGACCATATAATAAATAAGTGCATAAGCAAGTGCATAAAGTTGGGTACTGCATTTTAAAGGTTCCACATTATGCAAAATTCACTTTAGACTGGTTTTCTAACAATAATATGCACCCCAGTGTGTCTACAAACCCAAGTCCTGCTGCAGCCACAGAGTTTGAATTCCTTCAGGAGCCTCTCCTTCTGGGTCAGACTCTGGATCAGATTGGTACGGCTGAACCACAGCACTTCTACCAGCCATACCTACACACTCTGTGTAAACATTAGAGCATGGAAATGGACAACGTCTTCCAGAGAGGGGTGTAAAGGAGGCGTGGACAGACACAGCTCATTATCACAGACACAGAAACAGAGTATTCTCAGTGGAGCTCACAAGAGGGAGTTACAGGCTGGCTGAAGTCCAGGAACAAACTGGGTTTTTAGGCAACAAACTTCAAATTGACTGTTGTGGGACCTCTGAGACCGATGTTAACTTGCTGAAAAGGAGCATAATATGGGACCTTTAATATATGTAATATTTATGTAGAGATTTTTTGGTTTAATCCACAGACAAATTTGTGCTTAATTAAAAAATATATTTATATAATATAAATAATAAGTGGAATAAAGCAGACCTACAGCTTCACAGTAGAGGTTAATTCCTAGCGTATTCCTATTAAATACATAAATGAGGTATTTTTTAAACAGCTGGTGCCCTAATTTGCAATGATTTCCAAACTGACAAAGTGTAGTAAAAAATAAACACCTGAATGTGTGTTTTGGATGTTTTCTTTCTACAAGTCTTTAAAAAATGACATGTTAGGTGAGAAAAATATCCTAAACTCTTCCACATCCAATCTTAAAATTGACCAACACATGAAAATAATTGCATTGGTCAGCTGAATTGTCTTGTGGTGTCGTGTGCTCCTCTAAGGACTGTGTAGTACAGCATTTCACTTTCAGTCTTTGAACCTGCAGAGGTCAGTGAAGGAAAGCTCTTTGTACCAGATCAAGTGCAGAGTTGCTCTTTAAATTATGAACCATCTGGTGAATCTTTAAAGGAAATCTGCCAGATGGCTGCAGCACAAAACTGGCAAAGAACACCAAGTATCAAGCTGGCAGATGGCTCTTGTTTCTTCTCCTTCAGGTTCAGGTAGCAGGAGGTCAGCTGCACCTTACACTTTTTCACATTATGTTTTGACAATCTCACCAGGATCAGAGTCAAGCATTCACATGTTACTGATTGTGGCTCTAACATGTTCAATTTGTTCACCTGTCTGCTGTCCAGGTCTCAGTAATAACCATATACCATACCTATATTTTGCACAGTCCACTCTGTTCACTTTATTCACTTTTATTCTTGTACTTGTATATTTTATATTCTGTTCACTTTATATTTCTATTGCTATTTTATGTCCTCTGTTTAGTGCTATGTGTCTTGCTGTGACAAAATAATTTCCCAGACCTGGGATTATTAAAGTATTTCTATTCTATTCTATTCTATTCTATATCTCAGAGCTCGGTGAAGAGGCCTTCAAAAAGCTGCCCTTCCTTGTCAGGATCATATATTTTTGACTTATGTTTTGTATCTCTTATTATTCTCTTAAGGCAGAATCAGTATAAACTGTAAATAACTGTAGCCTAAGTAGAAACAGGATTTGGTTGTTTGTGTGTTTATTTCTCTGTCATAAGCAGGTTTGAACAGGATTCAACCGGGAAGATTCTGCTACACGAGAGATAGCGGGAGAAAGGCCAAGGACACAGAAGAACCAGTCAGCTAGCTGCAATACATTCTGTGCTCATGTCTTCTTGTAATAGTATAAATACACTGGATCAGGGAGAGACAGGCTGTCAGATTTCATGCCCCGACATTGACTCTGTTGATGCTATGGTGAGCAGTTTGATCCAGAGCTCTGTATGCTTTATTCAACTACTTGCTAATTCAATACTTTGACCTAAATATCTTCTCCTATTGCTTCATTAAACGAACGTGCAGGAGCGATCTCACACATAGTTTGATTTGTGGTAGATTGAGATCTAGCTCCAACATCCTCCACAACCTCCTGACCAGCCAGACTCCGCAGGGTGGAGCCCTGATCAATGTGACCCAGCTGGAGGTCCTCACCCTGGGCCACAGCCTCATCAGCATGGTGGGTACATATGCAGGGGAAAGTCTTTTTGGAAATTTATTTTGTCAAAGTGATGATATTTTGCATAGTACAGATTTTCCGAAGTGCCCTTAAAAACCAAAGATAGGAAAAAATCATTTCTAAGCAAAACGACTGAATGTGAACATCAAAACACAGAATTAGAGTTTCTGGTGACTTTTTGTTATGCCCATTGCTAATTAGCTCAAAGCTAACATGGTATTTTGGCTTAAAAACACAACCAGTCCAGTGGTAAAATTTCTTATTAATGACATGAGGCAGAAATTTGCTCAACAATGCTTCACTTGTTTATTCAGGAAATTCAGCATTTAATTCATTGCTCTTGTTAACAATCAACAATTCAAGGGGATAAACTTGTGTTTGTCACTACAATTCAATCTAACAAAGTAGAAAAACTAGTGCAAGGACAAGTTTTTTAGGCACTTTTATGATAAGATTAGAATCAATGTGAATAAAGCTGTGTAGAATAAGCACAGTGACAAATAAAAAGGTATATTTCCCATCTTGTGTCAGTTTATTGATCCTGTTACAAGCTAAATGTGTGTTTGAACATTCATTTTTGAGTATTTTCATATCAAAATGTCTTTCGTCTTTCAGAAAGAGTGAACATAATTTTGATATTTCATTCTTACCTTGAGGGCAGATACAGAAAAGGATCTAATCTGCTGTGTTCTGGGTTTTAGCCAACCCTGCTCCTGAGCGTTAGCTAGTGGACAGCTAGCAGGAATATCAAAGTAGCAGGTGTGTGTTTGGCTTTCAGTTGCCAAAAACTTTATTGGCATTTCCAAAAGATGGTGGTTAATATTTAATTTTGACATCTGGACCTTGTCCTCATCTGCACTGTACTCCATATTGCTAACACTTTGTCTCCGTATCACGCTATAATCGCTAAATGCTAACTTAATCCACTCAACATATTCTGTGTGGAGATATCTCAGGAGCTATAAAAGATAAAAGCCTGAAAACTGAGATACATCATTGGACAAGTAGATCAAATGATCACTGATTACTACTTATTAATACTTGGAGAACCATTTTAAACTCAAAGATGGGACTCTCCTGACAGCTTCATTTTTTGGTTTTCTTGTTTCAACTCACCAATAACCAGAGACTATTTGATCTACTTTGTTCAATATCACATATTCTGAATCAGTGGCAGTATGATTTTAAAAAAACAGTGAATATTTCAGTCTTTTATCTTAAATAGTTACTGAGATATTGTCGTTCATACAAGTTTTTAAAAATTGCGAAAAAACCTACTGACAGTGAGTCAACAGGCAACTTTATAAAAATATTATCTTCCTAAGTATTTCATATATCAAGTAAAAATTATACAAATATCTTTATCAATACCTCTATTTTATACTATGATAAATTCAAGCAAATCAGTGATGATCAAACAATAATTCTTCTAAAAAGGTGATGATTTGAAATGGACTGATCTTAGTATTATCACATACAGCTATCACCATAGGTGAACTATAGGAATGTGTTCAGGTGCAATTCTACTCTACTGCACTAACAATCAAATATCATTTCACATAAAAAAACTTGATTAATCAATTTTGTTGCTCCTTAAGACTCTCCCTTTGAAATAAGCCTGGATGCACTCTGTGACCTTTGACCTGTAACACGTTGCTGTCATCACATCGTCAGGACGATCTTCCCACGAGCACCGGAGGACTCGATGATGTCGTGGTGGGCCTGGGCGGCCTTGTCCAGCGGATACTTAGAACCAACGACTGGACGCATCCAACCAGCCTCCATCCCTGCAAAGAGGTGCGCTGCACACTGCTTGTTCTCCTCCTGAGGGACCAACAGGGAGGAAAAATTGGAAAAGCATTCTATTTATTTAAGTACTATGGATCCATGTCACTTCCTGTTGACTGTGATATCAGCAGTGTGACTGACTTGCGCATACAGATGTTGCATTGGGTCCAACTTATGCACAGCACTCACTTAATTACTTTGGCTGACAAACACAGCCACTTTCAATATTTTTTATTGCATTCAGTTACATATAACTGTCACATGTGTCAGTGTGTGTAGGTTTTCTGTGATGTCACTGTTTCGTACTGATGTGGCATAGAAAAGGACCACTCCCATGATGCAGCTCTCTTTAATCATGGTGTCTCTGGGATTGATCTCGACGGGACCTCTGGAGCCAACAATCTAAAGATGGAGGGCCAAGCAGAGACATGAGAAATGAAAATATTAGCTCAGACAATTAAGGCAAGACTGTTTCATTATAAGTCTGCTGCTACACTTTGACTTTGCAGCTTTACATGAGGTCTTGTGCAAACAGGGGTTATTCTATCTCAAATCATCGAGTGAGTTCTGCCCAACAATCTCTGATTTACTTAAAAATGTGTTTTTATCATACAGTGGCAAGAAAAAGTATGTGAACCCTTGAGGTTACCTCAAAAAGCTAACTGGAAACAGGTGTTAGCATACCTGGAGTCTTGTTAAGAAAATGAGACTGGAGGTGTGGACTAGAGCTACTTGATTGATAATAACTTTCCGAGTTTGCTCCACATAAGAAGAATACACTTATGTGAGCTTAAAAGGGCTTTAAGAGGAGCTACGATCAAGAATAGTTGATTTATATAAACCTGGACAGGGTTACAAAGTGACTTCAAAGACTGTAGAAATTCACCAGTCTACAGTTAGGTCAATGATTTTACAAAGGGAGACACTCTGGGACTGTGGCTACTCTACCAAGAAGTAGACACCCAGTAAAAATGACCCCAAGAACACAATGAAGACTCATCAATGAGGTAAAGAAACAACTCTGAGTGACAACCAAAGATTTGAAGACGTCATTGGAACTGGCTAACATCTGTGTTCATGAGTTTAGAGCATGTAAAACATTGAACAAGCGGGGTGTCTATGGCAGGACACCATGAAAGAATCCCGTTAATAAAAGAACATTGCTGCACGCCTGATCTTTGCGAAACAGCATACTGACATTTTATTTCAGAAAGTATCTGATGTAGCTAAAATTTCACAAATATCTTTATACATATCCAAAGTTTATGCTAAAAATTTGTGACACAAATCAGAGATGGTCGAGCAGAAATTGTTGTAAAAATGAGAAGATTTAAGATGCAACTACCCACAATAATTCTGTCATTATTGTGCCTTTTCAAGCACTCGTTTTCTTATTTGAGATTACACAGATGAAGCTGTAGTTTAAAGTTACAGTCTACAGTCCTACTGACCACAACACGTCCACCTCGGGCCACCATCTGCAGGTCTTTATTGAGGTTGACATTTGCCAGCATCTCCACGATCACATCTACACCATTGCCCTCTGTGGCTGCCTGGAACACACAACACACAGTAGATATTTCAGTACAGAATACAGTTTCAGAGGTCTTCATCTGCTGATCCTCCTGCTGTGTGTGTGTGGTTACCATGATTTTATCTGTGTATCCTTCTTCTCGATGATTGAAAGCCTGGTGAGCTCCACTGTTGAGAACCACCTTCATTCCCTCTGGTGTACCTGCTGATCCCAGGACTTTGAGGCCCATAGAACGAGCGAACTGGCAGACTGCAATTCCACACTGTGTAAAAAAGAAAATATTGGATTTTAGAGCATAATGTCATGATTAAAGGATCTGGATTGTAAACATGGGATTTTCTTCATGTATATATGTTTATAGCAGAAACAGTAAGCTGGGTCACATCCATCCATCATCTTCCGCTTATCCGGGGCCGGATCGCGGGGGCAGCAGACTAAGCAAAGAAGCCCAGACTTCCCTCGCCCCAGACACCTCTTCCAGCTCTTCCGGTGGGACCCCGAGGCGTTCCCAGGCCAGCCAAGAGACATAGTCCCTCCAGCGTGTCCTAGGTCTACCCCGAGGCC